>PVJX010037826.1:0-16689 GCA_004027295.1 Dolichotis patagonum
ACTCAGGGTGCCGGGAGAACAAGGAGCTCCACCCCTCTCTGGGGGCAGCTGAGAGTGTGGCCGACTTTCGGCAGCCCAAAGGAGATAGACCCTGGCGCATCGGGACCTGCACTGTGTGGTTGGCTCGGGGTGCCAGGAGAACAAGGAACTCTTCCCATCTCTGGGGGGCGACTGTGATCCTGCCTGCGTGTGGGCTGAGAATCAGACATCTCATGTCATCCTGTCCCCCATCCCGTGTCCCCCCTCCCCCTCCCCCCTGCCTAGCAAGTGGGAGCCAGTGAACTATACATCTTGTGAAAAGACTGTCTATGTTATTTAGTATGAGCTCCCCATATGCAAAGGTGAGGACAACCATTTGGAAGAAAACAGGAGACAATATGACAGATAGTGAAGATCTCTGGTTGTCTAGCTTTGAAGTTTATGCTTTCTTATGTCCCATTCTGTTCTGTTTTGTTGTGTCTGGTTTTATTCCCTTTTAAAATAAAATAAAAATATTAAAAAAAACTGTTCATGAATTTAACTGGTTAAGCCTTAGATATAATCAATCAATATAAAGCTTGGTAAACACAGTGTAGTACACATGGCAACTCCCTGCTCTGTTCTGGTAAGGACTGGGAGACCGTACTTGGAACTGCACAGACACAGTGTTGTGATGGAGAGTGCCTGCCATGGATACAGCATTTGCAGATAACGCAAACTTCCCATAGGAAAAAAGTTACCCAGCCACCAACTAACCACATCCTATATAAAGATCACTACGTAACCAGGCAGCTGGATATTCCTTACCATGTTCAAACTTCTCCTTTCAGGAATCTTTACTTATAGTATGAATTCTGTCATACGGCAGCCACATAAAGAATTGTATCATTTTCATTTGATTCTCACAATAGCCATAGTTCTGCCCACTACACCAATAAAGAGGATTTCACGTATTTGAACTAATTTAAAAAATAAACATGTACAAATGATCTTACGTTTATCTCTCTGTAGAGAGACTGAACTTCAGTGGATAATTCCACAGTTTGCTCCTCAAGCTGCTGACGACGTTGCAAATTAGTGGCTATCTGAAGTTTCTCTGATTTAAGTTCATTTGTTGTACTTTTTAGGTGTTGTATTTGTTCCTGCTGGTCCTGGATAAGCTTACGATTCAATTCAATCTTACTGGAAACTGCACAAAAACATTGACATAGTGATTACAGCAAACACTATTAGTAACATCCTTCCGAGTTTTGTATCTATGGAATGCAGAAGACTAAGTTTCTTTTGAGTCCTACCAATTGCAACCAAAGCGTAACAAGAACTCTAGCCTTCAACCCTGCTCTCAGTCCCCTCCTGACCACTCACAGATAAAGCACATGTGATACTTTTCTATCACCTCAAATTTGTTGTGCAATGCAAGAAAAAAAACAGAGAATGATGCTTTTGAGAAAAGCTGGAAGGTAGTTTTTATCCATATAACAGGTATAAATTTACTGTAAAAAAAAAAGTTACTGGCAAAATGGAAGTCTTAGGGGTAAAGAAGAATAGATCACATTACCTGTATCTAATCTGTGTTGTTTTTCTTGTTTTTCTTGGCTTACTTGTTGAACAGTTCGATCCAAATTTATTCCTTGTAGCTTAGCTGCTTGTTGTGCAATTTTTCTTTCAACATCTTTAAGTTCCATCTTAACAGAATAGTTATTTCCTCTAAGAAACTTACTGCATTAAGATAACTCAAAAGTTTTAAGCAAAGTTAAACAGAATAAAAGTAAAATTAATTTTTAGTAATTCAAATGAGTTAGGGTTAGGAGAGAGGAATGAACAGGAAGGAGAAGTAAAAGGAATTAAGATGTGCTATATACATGTACCAATTCCCCACAATGAATGTAATCATACATTGCAAATGTGTACTAATAAAATGTTTTGAAGTGGGACTAACAAAAGGAACTTAAGAATGAAAAACAGAATCATGTAATTTCCGTAACTGATGAATAAAAAATGTAATCCCAGTTGCTTCTTGAGAATACATGAACTCTAAACACAATCTATACCTGAAAATTAGCTTAATACTGTCACATGTCACATTTGAGTCATCATGCAACAAGTTTTATTCTCTTAAGCTACAGGAAACTTACCTGGAACCTCTCCATAATGGTCACATCTGTCAGGCACACTTTAGCACTTTCTTCTTCAGGCATTATTGTACCCAAGAGCGTTTCCTGTTCTTCTATGTCATTTTTTAGACGCTGTATGTCTCTATTGACATTCTGGAGTTTGTTTCTTAATTCTGGTATCTCCTTCTCCTTCAAATCAATTATGTTTTTCCTTAATAGAAAACACAATTAGAAACAATGTATCTGATATTTTTCCATTATTCAGACTAAGGTTATGTATTTTTGGCAAGAATACCACAGAAGTGATATACCTCTCCTGGGCATCCCATCAGTGGCTACACAATGTCACACTGTTTTCTTACTGGCAATATAAATCTTACTTTATGAAGACAGTGCCAGGTACTTTTCTCACTGTAAAATTATTTTTTCCTTTGTTATTAGAAAATATCTTGACAAGAGCTATGTTGAGAATGTATAAATATCCTGCTTCTCAAATTTCTGCTTACTTTTTGTATCCATTGGTAGAGCTTGCTTGTAATAGTTATCACTGTGGTGTTTACTAAACTGAGAGCTATTCTACAAATTAACAGATCATATTCATCAAAAATGTCAAGGTCAAAGAAGGAAAAAAAATGGACACTTGGCTTCTGAAAACGAGGGGAAGAAAAGAAACAGGGAAAATAAAAGAATCAAGGACTATTATGTATACAAATTCTCTATGATGAATGTGATCATCATTACTAGTTATCAAAAGTATAGCAATAAAATAAATTTTTTAAAAATGTCAAGGTTACAAAAGACAAACAGACTGAACTACTACACACTGCAGGAGAAACAATTAGAGG
Source organism: Dolichotis patagonum (assembly GCA_004027295.1). Lineage (NCBI taxonomy): Eukaryota > Metazoa > Chordata > Mammalia > Rodentia > Caviidae > Dolichotis > Dolichotis patagonum. The sequence goes on from PVJX010037826.1 coordinate 2,939, forward strand.
CAGTATTAAATTCTAGGTTGGATTCAAAATGGACAGTAATAGGGAAAAATGTAGTTCAAGTATAGTTTGTAATTTAGTAGCATTACACCAATGTTAATTTCCTGGTTTTGACTAACTGTATTATAGTTACGTAAATTATTAATATCAGGAAAAGCTGGGTGATGGATATATGTAAATTCTCTACTATTTTCAGAACTATTCTGTAAGAAGAATTATTTCAAAATTATAAATTTTAAAAATCACAGAAAGAAAAAAATTACAGAAAGAAAGGAAGTCAAACAGTACATGGGTTTAAGGTACAAAACTTATTCACCCTTTTTCTGTGAATTCTCTTATGAATTACTCTAAGGCAGATACTGACTGGCTTTATGCCTATTTTTATTGACACCATTAAAATAATAAAACTTGCATAAGTTTTTAAAAACACAAATTTATTTCCAAAAAATTGCAAATTCTTATTTGAAATTAGCAGAGTAAGTTACAGTGGTATAATAAAGTAAATTAGCTGTTAATGGAACAAAGGCCAGGGATACAGCTGAGTGGCATAAGCATCTGCCTGGCAAGTGCAAGGTCCTGAGTTTGATTCCTGTTATCAAAAACAAACACATAAAACAATAAACAAAAGGCAGGCTGGGGATTTAGCTCAGCCCCATAAGCGCCTGCCTTGCAAGCGTGTGGTCGTGAGTTCGATCCCCAGTACCAATAAAAAAAATAAATAAAAATTAAAAAATAAACAAAAGGAAAAACCAGAATCTCAAGAGTTGGCTTTTAGTTCATAATCATTTAATGATTTTTAAAAAGGGCGTTTATGACTGAAAGATGCCAACCTAAATTGATGTGTGACAGCAGATAAAATTTTTTATAGCACAGAAATATGACATTTTCCCACTTCATATGCAAGGATGAAAAAATGCAACCTACTGTATAAGTAACTGATTTCACTGTATTACTTCCAGAATATTGTGATCAAACTGACATAGCTATGATACCCTAATGATAGCCAAGCATTCATATAACTGGGGACATCTTGGTGAACTACAAATACACATAAAATTTTAATTCATTTACACACACACACACACACACACACACACCCCTCCCTCCCTTTCACCAATGTGACAGTGTGGTGCAGGTTTTGGTGCCTCCTATGACTGGACTGAAACCTCTACAAACCATGAGCCAAAATGAAACTTTCGTCCTGTAACCTGGGTGCCAGGTATTTTGTCTCAGCAATGAGAAAACTAAGACATGGCCCTCCATCAACTCCCTAGGGTTATCTTCTACCACTTTCCCTTAGGCCTTTGGGTCAGATGAGGCTCAGCTGCTCTGTACTGCTTGAACTGGGCAATTGCGTGACTGGATCCTCACCTCTCTCAGGTCTCTACTCAAATGCCACCTTTACCAGCAGCTCCCCCTATCATTACTCTCCGGCTACTTCCTACCCCCTTATCTACTATGTGTTTCTCCTGATCATCACCTATACACTCTCTATAGTTATTTATTAGCTGCCTTCTCCCCATTACCAAATAATGAAGACAGGGACTTAAGTCAATTCTGCCTACTACGGTATTATCAGAGCCACAGCAGAGTGTCTATTAAGTAAATACTGGTTAAACAAATGCAGTTCTTGTGATAGTGCTGCCATCAAGGGCACCTTTTCCAGTGAAAAAGGAATGTATGACAATCTTCCAGCTTAGTAACTATCACAAATACACCTCTAAAATGTCTTTAAAAATGACCCTGGAGGTGTATGACAGTGGAATCCAGTTACCATCAGAGCTGGAAGAAAACCAGATCATCTAAGTCACTACCTTCACTTTACAAGGGGGAAATTAAGGGCAAGTAACACCCTTAAAGTCGCACAACAGAGCCAGAATTAGAAAATTAGAAATGTGACTACTGTACACTTCTAAGCCACTGGTTTTTCCACACTGGAGAAAGAAAGAAACAAACTGTTTATGACTGACCTTTCATTGTGGATTTAAACTTTAAAAAATAAAAATATGTAAATATATAAATGAGAGGAGATTTCCCATTTTTCCTTTTTTCATTTTTCTTCTCTAGTTCATCAAAACAACACCTATCAGAGCCTGGTAAGGAAACTGAGGCCTGTCCTTAGCCTCCTCTTGTTTTCATGCCGTGGTTCTTTTAGTAGAAACAGGTCCAAAATATGGGTGTCCTCACTGAGCGATCAGTGCTTCCTCTGGAGCTTTCCTAGCCTCAGCTTTACTTCATGACCTGCAGTCACTGATTAAGGCCAGCCACAAGCACTCCATCCTCTATCAAGAGGTGAGATGGCTTCTCTAACGGAGTCTTAGCAGGCTCTGTGACTACTCTATCCAACAGAAAGTGACAGAAGTTCACTGTGAGGCTGCTGGGCCAGGTCCTCAGGGACTCACACAGCTTCCTTGGCACCCTCGCACTTGGAATCCAGTTCCTCCACTGCCAGGAGCAAGACACATGAGGACATCTAAGAAGGCATCCTGTTTGGCTCCAGCAGCTCCAAGTGAGCCAGTGTTTGGCAGCCAGCCTTGGTGGTCCTTGAGATGACTGCAGGCCATCTTGGACTGCAGCTACCTCAAAGATGAAATCCACCCAGGTACCCCCGGAACCATAGAAAAAAACTGTTGCTGTGAGACGCTAAGCCTTGAGGAAGTTTGTTAATACAATAAATAAAAGATGCTACAGTTCTCCTTCAATTAGCGAAAGTTACCAGAATTAGAAAACAAGGAACTGTGGAGACAGCAGTGTGTGAGGAGTGTCTCTCTGAGGAGGGGAGCTGTGGTGGCGAGGGCTCTAATGCACAGCACAGTGTGTCAAAGAGCACAGAACTAACACCTAACGCCACACTTTTCTTCTATGTGCTCCTTCTATCAACTTTAAGTTTTATCTATTTTTTCATCTTTTTCATTTCAAGATATTACCTTATTACTCTACTTCCTTTTTATTCTCAAACTACTGCTCTATCTTATCACATTCTTTCTGTGGCCCCACTATCTGGTTTTCATTCTTGATGCTTTATTAGTTATCTACTGTTGCATAGCAAAACACCCCGAAAGCTAGCAGCTTAATACAAGAGCATTTATTTCTGAGATATGAAGACTGGGAGATCTGCTTCTGGTGCAGTGTCTCTGACAGAAGCTGCAGACCAGCTAGCAGTCGGTGCTGCGATAATCTCAAAGCTGACTGCTGCGAACTATTCTAAACCCACTTATCCAAAGGCCTCAGGTCCTTATCATGTGGCCTCTGCGTGGGCACTCACACATGGCATCTAGATCCTACCCGATGGGATGGCAGGGGAGCCACAGTACCCTAGATCACCTAATCCTGGAAGACACTTGCTATCACTTGTGTCCCACTTTATTGGTTACTATGGACCTTGGGTCTATTCTGATCACCGCATATTAAGCAAAGCTAAGGCAACCACACTAGAGTAGACTTAAATGACCATGAGGACCATGGTAGGAGCTGTCTGCCGCAAAGCACATCATGGACTTTCCTTCTCCTCTTCCTGAAGTTTTTTTTGGTTTTCCTAGACAACATACTCTCTTAGTTTTTCCGCTTCTAGAGATTTTTCTCACTCAAATCTATTCAATGTTATTAATATTATATTAATTTTAATATTGATATATTCACTTTCCTAAAATACATCTTCTATTAAATCCCTTAGGATGGCTCCTTATCACCTACCTGCAAGACTGAGTTATCCTTAGCCCTGAGCATATGTAACCCTATTTTCTCAATGTGAAGGAATCAAGTCAATCCCTACAAATAATCCAAATGTCTGAAAACTCCAAATAACATTTCGGTTGCAGCACAGGTCACACTCCCCTTCCTGGTGCACAAACTTCTGTTCCCCTTCTCCCCGTCCTCCTTTTACCTGAGATGAACCAACTTCTCTTGGTTTTATATTCCATTTCCTTCCTTATTCTCAAACATCTCCCCCCAATCCTGGACTCACTGCCTTCTGTCTTCCTAATGCATTTGTTTGAACCATTTTTGAACACTTTACTAAAACCACCTTTGTAACTAATTCTGAGAGGTTTCCTCTTGAATTAGCCCATCCTTGTGGTGTCAGTAGCTCAGTGTAGGTCATGTCCTAATGATCTCTATGGACAGCCTTGTGCTCTGTGTTCTGGGAAGCACCAGGGAATTCATTATATACAAATACAGTTTAAAATTTAGTTATGGGGAGAGCTTTTACGTACTCTAATTCTTTTGCTCGATTAAGACAGTAACCCATCAACCAACAGTTCTAATCTGTCAAAATTTATGCCCTCAAGCCAATCTCTCTCTCTCTCTCTCACACACACACACACACACACACACACACACACACACACACGCTTCCTGACTAGTTAGCTTGCTTGCTTGTTTGAGTTGGTTTCTGGAGACATGACCTCACTTTGTAGTGCAGGCTGGCCCTGAACTAGCAGTGACACTCCTCACCTCCCTAGTGCTGAGTTAACAGGCACATGCCACCATGCCTGACTACAAACTTAGCTTTAAACTAAACTATTGATTCTACTATAGTATGTAGTATGAAATAGAATATATTAATTCAGAGTATAAAAACTGACTTTAATTTTTATTCTTTTAACATACCCTTACTACAAACCTATCACACACCAGGCACTCTCTATAAGTATCTTTTACAACATAGCCACTGCATGCACAGTAATGATAAAGCCCTATTCTCACCTCATGGGCACAAGCCCCAGCATTTCATCTCGACGTTTTTCTTTTTTCTTCAGCTCTAGCTCTGTTGACTTGAGTTTATCAGGAGCAAGCCGCAGCTTAGACTGTAAATCACTGATGACTTCTTGTAATTCAGTTTCTGTCTGAAAAACTCTCTGACAGACAGGGCAGCAGGACTGGTTTTCATCTGTTAGCTGAGTGATAAACTGGGAGTAAACTGCTGTGGCTCCGGCCAGCATAGCTATTTTAGGAAAATCAATAAATCTCCAGTGAGAAAAATGTGCAACTTCTCTAACTATAATTGCTCTTCTTACTTTAAGAGCCTACACAAATGAAACAAAAGGTCTCTTATATTTAGATCTTCTTCCAAAGGATACAATACATTTAGATTTGCATAAATCATTTTCTTTTAACATGCAGAAAGTATAACATCTACTGAAAGTTTTCTATGTGCCAGAAACTACTTTTAGGACTTTACTTATAATCCTATTTACGCCTATTTAATTCCCTAGATCAGTAATGGCGAACCTTGTAGAGCTTTCAGTGCGAACAGCCTACTGAGGCACGCACGCCACAGGTCTGCCACCAATGCCCTAGGTGGAAGCCCTTCTTCACTGTGAAGATGACGAATGTGAAACATAGGACGCTATTAATATATTATCTAAAGTCAAGTGTGCTATAGTGCCATTATGAAAAGCCAAGGCAGCCGGGCGTGGTGTTGCACACCCGTAATCCTAGCATCGGGAGGGCTAATAAGGCAGGAGGATCATTGTGAGGTCAAGACCAGCCGGAGTTACAAAGTGAACCCAAAGCCAGCCTGAACTACTCCGTCTCAAAAAAAACCAACCAAACAAAGAAAAAACATAAATAAATAGATAAATAAAAAAGTCAAGGCATTTGGCTCTATAATAACGATTTAAATCTCCCACCCTTAATGGTTACCTATAAACGAAAATTCAAAAATGTCTTGGTAATACGTAGTTGGTAACATACCTCGCTGTTTTGAAGATTTTTCAATATCCTCTTTAAGCCTGTCTAAATCGATTTCAAAATCCTGGCTACCACAAATATCAAATAGCTTGTCTTCATAAGTGGACAACTGTTCTTCCTTTCTTTTTAGCTCACTACTTATATGATTTTTATTTTGTTCAGCTGATGCTAGTTCCTTGCTAAGACAAAACAAAACAAACAAATGTCAATTATAATCAAGACAAATTCTTCTAACAAAGCACAAGATTTGGTATGACCAACTTTTCTAAAATCAACCAATTCACATTGGGCTTTGAATGATGCTAAGCATGTGCTCTACCACTGAACTATACTCCCAGGCCCACTGTTCTTCTCAGAAGTCATGACAAAAGTCCACTCCTGCCTTCATGTTCCCTACAAGACACTGATCCAACTGCCAATTCTACTGATGGGCCAACTCTAGAGAAATGTACAAGTTCTGCCTGACTTCTAGGGACTCATGGCCTTAGATTCCAAGTTAAGAGAAAAACTAGGCAAAACTGTTTTCAAAAACTTGCTTCAGAACATGTGAACACACATGTACTTCATCATGCTAACACTGTAAGTCACACTAAACACCTAAAAAAACCAACTGACACGTATGATACTTTCATCATCGAGCGCTACTCATCAAAGTCATCGGTAGCTGAAGCATCAAGTGCAGCTCCGCCTCACTGGACCTCTAGGTGGCACCAAACACTCTGACCCTCTCCTTAAAGGGTCACCTCCCAAGGCACCTCAGAAACTGCTCCTGCTGGGCTCTCACCCTGACCCCTCAGGGACACCCCTGTTTACCCTTGCTCTTCTCCTTCTGTATGCAGCATCTGTTAAAAGCTAGTGCTTCCCAGCAGTTTCCTGTAACCCCTTCTTTGCTTTGCAAAGCTCTCGCAAGGTGACATGCTTATCCTAATGTCAACTATTATCTAATAACAACTTCCAGTCTCCTGAACTCCAAACTTCAATAGTCTATTCCTTAAAAGAACCTTCTGCAATAAGTACATATTTAACATGGTCAAAGCCTAATCTACCATCTCCCTAAGAGTTGTGTAAAATTTTTGATCCTCTTTATCCAACCACCACCTAATATTACACCTAAGAAAAATGATCTTTTTATAATGGGTTAATAGTAGAAATTTTTTAAAAATTTCAAAATTTTAATCCTTTTAACTAAGTTTATAGATTTCCAAAGGAGAAGGGACATCAATCAATACCAATTACCATTTTACTTAACTTGCAAAAAGTAGGCCATTTAGGGCTGGGGATTTAGCTCAGTGGCTTAAGTGCCTGCCTGGCAAGCACAAGGTTGTGAGTTCGATTCCCAGTACCAACAAAAACAAAAAAAAGTAGGCCATTTAATAACATACCATTTCATGCCAATACATTATTTGAAACAATGACAAATAAAAGCATAGACTTCTATTACCATGGTAATGCTGCAACTACTTACTTCAATTTGGCAAGTCTATCCCTGGTCTGATTAATTTCTTTTGATTTACTATGAAGCCAATCTTCAAGCTGTTTTTTGTTGGGAAAATACCCCAACAGTAAAGTTAGTTCATCATTATGCCTAGATTTTATTTTTCTGATTTGTTCATCTTTGTCAGCCTGTAAGGGAAAAACAAAAACATTTTAGAAAACCTACCTTGTATCTCCACATTATATCAAAAGCAAAAATAAATTCCAGATTGACTAAAGTTTTTGACCAAAAAAGAAGAAAGAAAAAAATCTTATAAAAATGTAAGTGGGGGGCCACGGAATTAGCTCAGCAGCAGTGGCGCAGTGCCTGCCGGCAAGCGCAAAATCCTCAGTTTGATCTCGCGCTGCCGCAAAAAAAAGATCCAAGGGGTAGTTCTAAGCTTTAAATGAAGATTAGCAAGTCTAATAATAGGAACATTTTAAACTTCATACATTAAAAGTAAACACACAGCACCTGCCTGAAAAGCACAAGGTCCTGAGTTTGAGTTCTGGTACAAAAAAAAAAGTAAATAGCAACAGGCTTGTGGTTTATGGACGTACTTATGTATTAACTTTTTATAATTAAAAAATAATTCTGATAGTCACAGCGGCACAAGCCTATAAAGCCTAGCTACTCAGGGCTGAGGCAAGAGAATTATTTGAGCCCAGGAGTTTGAGGCCAGCTTGAGCAACAGAGCAAAATCTTTGTCTCCAAGACAACAGCAGCCCAGTGTGGTGGTGCACACTTAAATCCCAGCAGTCCACAAGCTGAGGCGAGAGGACCACTGTGAGTCTGAGGGCAGCCTGGGTCACATACTGAGTGAAGGCCAGCCTGAACTGAAGAGTGAAACTCTGCCTCAAAAAGACCAAACAACATCGACAACAGTGAGTAACTCTGAAACTTAAAAGTCTATTTTACAGCGTGTAGCTCACTTACCTTTAATATATAAAGTCAATACCAGATAAATACTTCACACTCTATCAATTATTAATGCCCAACAGTACACCCGACAGTATAATTCAAACAGAACGGAAATTCATACTTTGTCTTTACTTAGCATCTCCATCTGGGTACGGGTTGTTGTGTGATGATTTAACTGTTCCATCTCCTGGTCCAATTTACGCAAGGCCCTGTCTAGGTCTGCTTTCTCATTTTGAAGGCTTATCACTTCTGTTTTCAGGGTTTCTATATTGCTGTTTTTCTCAGCCTTGCTTAACTCACGTTCCTAATCAAGAATTCAAACAAATGCACAGGTTTATATATTTTGCATCAGAATTAAAATGAAAGTATACTATGAATTACCCAGAACAGTCAAAATATTAGTTTGCTTACATCCAACAAGAGAAAAGACATAGGCTATGCATGCTTTAAGGAAAAGCTTACTAATATTATGTTACTAGGTTATAATGGTAGAAAATTAGTAAATAAACATAGACAGGTCTAGTTAATGTTTACTTAAATTATAAAGATGGGTTTTAAGAAAAGGCTTGCCAAGCTTTAAGAAGCTTACACTGGTGCAGAAAAGACAGATTAGAAACAAGAGAATGTAGAGAGTCTTAAAAAGAAGAAATTGGCTATAAACATTCACCACACAAAACAGTGGTAAAAACATAAAAACAAAAACATAAAACAATGCAAAAACCATGTAAGATTATAATGTGAGATGCTTATAACAGTTACCTAGTTCTGCTCTGTCTGGAACATATATTTCCATGTCTCACTCTCAGGAGACTGAGGTTTGGAAGGTGTAAAGTCTGAAGTCTAATCGTAGCTATCTAAAAAGCTCCCTGGGTGATTTCTAATTTTCAACCTACTGAGTTCTAGAACCAAAGAGCTGGATGATTAAGCTATTCAGATAAATTCATTTTATATCAGATCACAGAAAAAGTCGACACTTTTGTTTATAATAATCTACAAGAAACAAGGAGACAGAACCTTTGTAAATGAAGAAGACCCACAGATGGAGTGAGGTGGGAGGGAGAAGGGGGAAAAAGTGTGTAAAAAGGAACTGAGATGTGTCCTGCGCACGCACTAATTTTTTCACAATGAATGTAATGATGTACTGCAAACGTAATAAAAATTAAAATTTAAAAAAACATAATCTTATGCAAAGCAACAGATAAAATAATTTAGAAGGCAGGATTTTAAGTATCTTACAATTTAAGATTATTAGATATCTTAAACATCTTACAGCTTTTGTGAGCTCCTGGTCCAGTTCAAGAATCCTGTCTGAAGATCCTTCCAGCTGCTGTAATTCACACTTCACATGTTTCAGCTCATTTTGCTTTTTACTTAGGATTTCCGATTTTAGCTCGATTATTCTTCCCAGTCCTATTTTCTTATCCCTTATCTCATCTATCTGTTTTTGTTTCAGAGTTTCTTTTTCTGCAAAGTCATTCTAAACACATACATGAAAGAGTGTGTATTAATGATTTTTCACTAAACAATTATTCATTTAGAAAAAGTTTCTTCACACAGCAGTAACATTGTAAGCCAGACATGGTGGAGCATGCCTGTAACCCCAGCACTCTGAGAGGCTGAGGCAGTAGCCTCCCAAATCCGAGCCCAGCCTGGACAACTTAGTGAGATGTGATCTCAAATAAAAACTTGAAAAGGACTGGGGATGTAGGTCACTGCAAAGCTCCAGAATCCAATCCCTAGTGCCACCAAAAATAAATAAATAAATAATAATAATAATAATAATAAAACAAATAACATTATGTACACTGGAGAAAATAGAGAAAAATACTTTTATAAATGTAGGAAGTGCTATTCAGAGGTAACCATTAATTACTGTGAACAAACTTTTTGTTGCAACCAGCCTTAAATTTTTTTTTTTTACTTAAAATAAAAAATGTAGTCTAGTTAGGCACAGTGGCACATGCCTGTAATCCCAGAAACTGAGGATGAGGCCACAGCATTATAAATTAGAGGTAGCCTTGAAATTTATCAAGATTTTGTCTCAAAATAAACTCAAGTAAATCAGGTTAAACAGTGCTGGGTAATGTAGTACAGTGGTAGAGAGCTTGCCTAGCAGGTATGAGTAACTGGGTTCAATCCGCGGGACTCCCCACGCCCAAACAAGAGGTCTACATCTCATTTTTACTTGTATTCATATAAACTTTTACAAATTTGCTTCTACAAAAGTTTTTTTCTATGTTAGTGCAGATTACACTTCATCCAAATATTAAAAGGAACAACAAAATCTGACACAAAAGAAAAGAGCAAACATTTTATTTCAAAATATTTACCATCAGCTGGTTGGCAGTTTCTGCTTCCTGTTCTTGTCTCTCTCTCACGAGTTTGTGAAAATTTTTAATCTGTCTGTCACTGAATGGTCCCCGTTCAAAGCCATCCAATTCTAGGTGTGCTGCCAACGACTGAATTAATGAATCTCTAGCTCGGATATGTTCTTGATGGCGATCTGCTTGTAGCTGTAGACGGCCTTTAAAGAAAACAATCTACTAACTTTTTTTTAGTTGATTCCTTAAATAACTGTAACTTTGAGAAGTTGAAAGAGTAATAACGTAATCTCTTGTATACTTTGCCCACTTTCCCATAACAAGAAAGTGTTGCAAAACTGTATTATATAGCCAGGCTATCAACATCAATATTAATCTACCCATCTTATTCAAATTTTCCAATGTTACCTGTCCCAATTTATATGGGTACATGTGTTAGGTTTCAGGTAATTTTTCTCCGCTGCCAGGATCCATATAAATTTATCACCCGGTTAGCCTCATAGCCACTGTACAAGTCAAGATCTATATCATAAGAATCTTCTTATGCTTTTTTTTTTTTTGGTACTGGCAATTGAACTCAGGACCTCATGCTTGCCAGGCAGGCACTGGCATCACTAAGGTAAATCCCTGGCCCTCTTGAGCTCTTTTTTAACCACAACTATATCCATCTTCCTCTGGCCCCTCCTCCTAGCAGGTACCCTGACAACCACAAATCTGTCCATTATTTCCTCAATTTTGACATTTCAAAAATGTTATATAAATGCAAACATACGGCATATAAGCTTTTGAGACTGACTTTTTCACTAAACCTAAGTCCATGAAGATTCTTCATTCAGGAAATGTGTAAGGACCCGAGTAAATATTTTGTCGTACCTTGTTCAACAAGTAGGTCTGACTTTTCTTGATTGAGAAGCCTGGATTCTTTGTTTAGTTTGTCCAGTTCACGCTGACAGTCTACTAACCTCCTTTCTTTCTCCCTTACTATTCTCTGATGATTGTGATATAAGTCATTAAGTTGCTCATCAGTACCTTGAAAAACCTGTGACACCAAAATAAATAAAAATCTTCTAATGTCTAAATATTAGAAAGTACAATCACACTAAGGTATCAAATACAAACCAAATCTTATTCAGCATCCTTTTTAACATGCACAAAAAAGTAACACAAACATCAAAATGTGGCTGGCAAAATGGTTTCTGGTGAGGTTCACTACAAGCATCCCCAAATTTTCAAGTAGAAGAAAACTACCACCACAAACCTTTTCCATTTTCTGTTCCAGTTCACAGTTATCTTTCTCCATTTGCTTTTTTCGGCTTTCCAAGGCTTTAATTTCATTATCGAGTCTCATTATTTTAGAAAGATTGTGTTCAATTTCTTTCAGACGATTCTAGAAATTTAAAAAAAAAAAATCACACATCAATAAAATTCACTCTAGTTTATACTGCTAATGGGTGATGAGAAACAGGACCTGAAAGAGCCAGTTCTCTCATATAATGCTAACAAAGATGCTTTAAAGGAGGCCGAGAGAAAAATGAGGCTCAGAAACATTAAGTAACTTGCCTTAATCCTCAAAGCTAGTAGGAAAGAGCGTAATTTAAAATTCTTTTTCTTTTTTTCTTGTTTGGTACTGGGAATTGAACCGAGGGCCTTGCACATGCTCGGTGAGGGCCATATTACTGAGCTATATACCCTTAATTTCTACTTTTAATTTCAAAGCCAGTGCTCTGCCCACAGTACCTCCAATAAGCCATTTACGCAGGGCACCGAGCTACAATATGCAAAGTAGCACATTTTTAAGAACCTGATATTTAAAGGGTCAATTTGTTTTTGCTTTTTATTGTTATTTTTTGCAAGGCTGGGGATCAAACCCAAGGCCTCACACATGCTGGGCAAGAGTTCTACTATATCCTCAGCCCTAAATTATTTTCAAAACATCACAACTGAGCCAGGTAGAAACTTATGATGAGTTACCAGTATATTGTGAGCCTGCAGGCAAATTTACATGAGTGACTGCATTTCAATCCAAACTGTTCTTAATCACAGAGGCCCATGAGGAGGTAAAGTATGACAAATGACATTGGTAGACTGCTCCCAAGGTCTACGTCCATGTGCAGTTGGCTGCCTCATCTTCCAGGAATTGTGTAACCTGGTGTAGGGTGCTCTCTCCTTGTATGATGCTTAGGATACTCTCCCAAGCTTTGGTGTCATTATTCCTGACCTGACCAACCTAAGACAGTTTTAGAACCTTATTTTTAAACTAATACATTGCATTTTAAGATACTGCAGTGTTTATATATCAACTACAAACCTCCATAACTGAATCAAAATGCATTGTCAACCTTTGTCATTAAGATCATATACCAGAGATGGAAGACAAGATGGAGGACTGGTAAGTAGCAGGAGAGAGACCCTTTCTGAGAGAGACAGCTCAAATGCCAGAATAAAACACCCTGTAGAGACCCAAACAGAGAGAGATGGGACTCTCACAACTCACGAAGAAACTAAAGTGCAAAAAACTGCTCGAATATGAGGTCCTGGGGCTACCTTTAGTGAAGATAAGATCAGCAAGCACGGCGCCCTCCTCGAGCCGCCTGAATTCCTGCCCGACCTGAACAAGTGATCCGCACCGAAGCAACTGGCTTGAGCTGCCAGAACGCAGAGCTGAACAGCCCTGCGTGCAACTTTCCCGGACTGGCCCTGCACGTGACCCACCCAGAGGCACCGTGAATTTCCACCACAGCCACGCTGAAGTCGGAGGTCGGGGAGCCCAGCAGTTCTTGGGGACGCGGTGAGTGATGGGAATAAGACCCTCCCATGGGAAAGGGGAAACCGACTGGACAACATGTTGGATTTGGGCAAGACAGCCCTAACTCCATAAGGAAGTGGCTTCAGCTGGTTGCTCCCCTCCCCAAACGGATTGGTGGAATCTGCTTGGACTAGGCCACACCCCTGGCAGGGACCCAGTGAGTCGCTACAATATTACTTCCCTGAGATCAGTGCACACTGATGCAGTGAAGGCCTGCAAAGGTTGACTGGCCCAGAAGGGAGGAGCTAGCGCACACTGCCCGTGGGTGAACTTTAATCTCTAATAACCTATCGAAGAGGGCTGAAGCTCCTAGCCTGTGCCCTCTAGAGGAGCCTTAACCAACAAGAAAAGGGTCTAGGAATTACACTATACACTTGTATGGACCAAAAACATGACGAAAGGGAGAAATAAGAAAACACTCCCAGCCCCCAACCCTGAGAACATTGATCCAGGAGAGGTAAAAACAAAAGAGATTGAGGGCAGCAAAAATGCAACATCAAACACAGTGTTAGCAGACATAAAGAGATATCTTCAGGACCTC
>PVJX010037827.1:0-16697 GCA_004027295.1 Dolichotis patagonum
AGATTAAATAGTGTCAGATTTGCTCAAATGCAAGCACCTCAAAATTTATATTCTAGATTAAACGTTCCAGGAATGAGTTCTTCATTAAGTGTCCAAAAATGGAAAGTCAAATGAAAGCTAATCAGCTTCAGACATTCACCCAAGTCGTAATTCATAAAGTTCAGCTCAGGTAGACCCAGACATGTCACCAGTTGCCACTATGTAATACATGGTGGTTATTTATTATTATAATCACTATTACCTGTCTCAGTTTTAAAGCTCTATGCTTGACTAGCTCTGCCAAAATTTTTAAAGGAAATTTGGTTCACCAGCCCTTTCTGCCAATACCCAAGTCTCTTCCTGAGGAAAACATGATTCTATGAAGCTCAAATCACCTCAAATGTTCCCCACTCAGCTCCCTCTATGCCAGCCCACACTACTACCCCCGTTGCCACAGTCTGACAATTACTACTGTGAGACCAGAGGCCAAAGGCGTGTGACACCTTACAACTGAAAACAATGGTCACGTTCAAAGCGTATCTTCTACTTGACTGGAAAAATCACCTGACCCCACTGGACCTTGGTCTCCTAATCTATAAGATTGAGATGATAATAATTCCTCCCTTGTTGTTATCGTGACATTTTGAATCCATGGTGAGAGTAAAGCACTTAACTTGGTGCCTAAAAAACTCTGTTTAAAGCCGGGCATTGTAGTGCATGCCTATAATCCCAGCATTTGGGAGGTTGAGGCAGGAGCATTGTTATAAGTTTGAAACCAGCCTGAGCTACAAAGTGAATTCAAGGCCAGCCTGAACTGCATAGTGAGACCCCATCTCAAAAACACCAAAAAAAAAAATCTATTTAATAAATGGTGACCTAGGAATGACAGTGCCAGCGCAGAAATGACAGACCTCGTCTGTTCCACTCACAGCAGTGTACATGCAGTGGTACCTCGGTTTACGAGTTTAATTTGTTTTACGATTTGGAGTAAGATCCCTGCGTTTGTGTTTGTGTGGGGAAGATACCCTGGCCATGGTCATGTTTGTCACCCGATGTGGAATTTGCAAATGGAAGCAAAATTTTCCCAAATGCCTTTGTGAAGTGAATCGTTTGCAAACAGAAACATTCATAAACTGAGGTGTAGCTATGTACACATAATACCTGGCACATGCTAGGAATCATACCTAATCATTGAAGTCATCAATGAATGATCAATATTCTATAAGACTGGCTTGGATATATTCTTAAATCCTAGCTCTTTTTCTGGCTGTGGCCAGTTAACCAGGTTGTCGACCCACTGTGTTCTTCAGTTCCTTCCCTGTGAACAGGGAAATCAATGGTCTCTTGAATGGCCTGGGTCAGGAGCACCTGACACAGGTACACTGGACACTCGTCAAGGGCAGGCACTTTGCCTTGTCTATGGTAAACATCGTAGTTATAGATCCTTTCCCTTTAAAGCAAGGTTTAAAGATTGCTAAAGCCCTCGCACATGCCTGCATCCCAAATTCATCAGAATCTTAAAATGTTAAGCTTTCAAGGACCCATACGTTTGAAAATACTAAGTTTTAAAGATCAGTAAACCTCCCCATCCATCTGAAGAGCCAGATCTTGGCACAGAAAGATTAGTCTAGGAAATTATGGTCCACATGCTGAACAACCTTAAGATTAAGTGAATTTTATGGCAAGTTTATTTTCATGCAAATCCAAACAAATTTCAGAGCAGCAATGAGAGGCTAACTAATGTAGAAAGGAATCTCAGACATTTTTGTTTGGCTCCAACAAGAGAATGGAATAAAAAGAACTTCAATCATTTAAGCCTTTTTATTTGTACACTGCTTTACAATTTACACAGCACTTTCACAAACTTTTATCATCTAATCTTCGCAACTCTGTGCAATGGTTACCAGATAATTTATTTCCACAATGGCATGTGCTTGAGCATAAAAGTGAGCTTATTAATAATTATGCCAGGAGGGCTAGGGATAGAACTCAGGGGTACAGCACTTTCCCAGCATGTTTGAGCCTTAACCCTGAGGGAATATAGACATAGATAGAGACAGAGACAAAGACAGATGCTGGAATGACTGAGAGAAACCAAAAATGTCCAGGGAAACTGGGAGGAATGCTTATCCTGGCTACAAACCTTACTTTCATTTAAAAACTTTCAAGAGGAAAATGACAGTGTCATCCTTACCTCTTACCAATCCTTACCAATCAACAGAATGCCTGACAGATGGCAGAAATGTAATAAATACCATTTATCCATGGAAATGAAGTTGGGTCTCAGCCCGACCAACCGCTGGCCAAAATCATCTAAACAACCTAGACCACAGCCCTGAAATGTCAGTGGGGTGGGCTCTGTCCTCTCAAATCAGTGACCCGCAGGACGGCAAACTCTACTCCCTCGTCACAGTTTCCGCTACCTCCTGAGTGACTTCCGTCTTCCTGGTCACCCCCACCTTCACGTTCCTGATTCCATAGGATTTATTTCTTTTCCTCATCACAGAAGTTATAATGTAAAACTCAGCCTTTCTGCACCTTCAAAAAACCAAAATTTACTCATACAAAATATGTAATAAATAGTAGACCTTTCTAGAAGCTTAGAGATACAGAGAGGTTTGCCTTACAATAATGCAGACAACTGCAGTCTAAGCAGCAGGTACCCCCAGTGTTGACTCCCCTGGACAACTTCTCATAGGGGCTTTCCAGGGCTCCTTCTCTCCAGCTTCCCCCGTGTCACAACGCTACTGACACCCAACACTGCCACCCCTCCTTGTCCATTATTTTTCTTTCATATGCATCCCTTCAAAGTGAAATAAACTCCTGTTTCCAAACAGAGAGACCAGTTTCCCCATTTTCTGATATTCTGGTCCCTGCCCACATGGATCAGTTTTCCTAAGCAGCTTTGCAAGGTATTTTTGCAAAGACAACCTCTTTCCAGGTAGCATTTTGTGTATGGATTCATAGGAGAGGGTGATTCCTTCAGCTCCTTTCTTGTAGGTGGTGAGAGAGCAAATTTGGGTTCCTGTCTCTCCTCAGAGTGTAGAATAGCACGCTTTGGTCTGAGCCATCATCACCAAGAGGACAAGTTTACGAGGATCGTGAACACCAGGGGCCTGGTGTCTCTATTGTTGGACAGGCTGTTCCTAGCAGATATTTAAGGTTCTCACCATGTAGGTAAGCTAAGTAGAATTCTAAACCCGGGTGGAACCATAAAGACCTAGGGGACATATGTGCTGTTGTTTAGAGAAAGAACTGGAACCCAGAGCAGCAGATAGCCAGGTCCATTGTTCTTTCCCTGCACCACGCAACACGTTCTGATGACTTGGCAGTCACCCCCGGGCACTACTTACACAGAAGCTGCTCCTCCTTGTGCCTTGAGCCTTGTGGGTGCCCCTGGCTCAGCACAAGAGTGGGGCTCCACACTCAGAGATCGGCACACTTAGCTCATTGCAAACCCACAGTGTCTTAGGCCCTCTCGCTCGTGAGGAGGTTATCACTGCTGACTTCCCAGCAGGTCTGCAGAACCCCACTTCTCTTTCTCAACTTGTTTGAGAGCAGTGCGTTGGCATCATTCATTCTATCAGTCACTGCCCAGGCTTCCTTACTCAATCATGCAGACGGGCAGCAGCACAATGCTGAAATAAGCAGTTTCTGTTAATGATAAGATGAATGGCAGTGATCATATTAAAGCACCATGCCCCGTGTAGCCAGCAGAGTCCTGAGCAGGGGCAACTGGAGATTAAGAAAAAACTTTAGATACGTACTAAAAGGAGAGCAGGGACTGGGTGGGACTGACCTCTCTGGTGGAGCAGCAGTGACAACCCAGCACGGTCTATCTCTTTGTCCATAATACTGTAACAATGGGGCAGGGCGGGTACGACAGAGCCCAAAGTGCAAGGTCTCAGGTTTTGCTGGGAACTGTCTCAGAGCTCTCTGTGCCGTAGTTAACAGGAACACCCAGGCTGGACCCCTGCTGGACTGGCCTTGCTCTCGTCCCAATAACTCGTTCACGCGGCTCGCCTCTCAAGCTCTGTGCTCTTGGGGCTGGCCTTGGTCCAGTCCCAAATGTGTGGTCGATTTCCAGCTCAGCCACTCCCCACAGTAAAGCCAGCCTGTCCCAATACCAAATAAGTACTAATTTAACCTCACTCCATACAACAGCGTGATGGGGCAGGTTCTATCACAGTGCCGCCTGTCTTACAGTCGAGGAAACTAAGGCACAGAGGCTAAATTCTTAACTAAAGTCTGGCAGGAAGAAGTGGAAGGAGTCTAGGCATAAACTCAGGTTGTCTGAGTCTAGAACACTTGCTCTACACCCTAAGTATCTATGACCAGGCCTGGATATTAAGCACATGTTTTGGATAATTAATGATGACTCAACTTTTCTTGGTACATTACAAAATATAGACCACCTAATTAGCAGAGCCCACTGAACACAAGGATCTATTACTATGCTCCTCTGAACCCCTCTAAACTAAGACTGTGAGTTCTTTATTTGGACAGAAGCAATATTTCATCCTCTCCACACTCATTTCTCCTCTTGCTTATCCGAAGACAGAATATCGCAGATGCCTTTGCAGAGAAACTGGTGCCATCCAGCAGTACTGTGACCAATAGGACGTGATCAGAAGTGAAGTGTGTATCTCTAGACTTAGAAGAGGAGAAGCAGATGGGAGAATGGGAAATAGCAGACCAGATATAAAGGAAAATACTAAGCTGCTATCAAGCTGCCTTATGCTTCATTCCAACAGCCCCCAAGTTGGGGTATCCAGAAACTCAAAATGGGAAATCAAAGGGAAGAAAAATATGAAAGAATTTAAATCTTTATCAAAGAATTATCCAAAACGCCATACCTTCTTCCCTGCTTCCCAAGTCCTCTCCAATCAAAAAGAAAAGACTTATTCTCTGTTGAAGGTAAAACAGATTTTCAGGTCTGAGGTCAAAGAAATACCAAGTAGTAAGAGAGGGCTGGACCACACTTCTGAACAGGAGCTGGGAAAGGAGGCTAAACAAATTGATGCATGTTAGATGCTGAGAACCCCAGCCCTCTCTCCTGCTTAGCTTCCCAGTATGCTGGCAGCTGATATTTTATCCTCCAAGCAGGAGAAGGGAAGTAACTTTATGGGAGCTGGAGGAAGTACAAACAGGAAAGGAGGTCACATGCAAAAGAGCTAGAGCATCAAACTTCTAAACACCAACACCAACCATGAAATGTTTGCAATGTCTTAAAAATTCAGAAGAACATTGATTTACAATCTGGACTTCTGTGCTTAGAGTAACAGCTACTTGTGAAGGCAGAATAAGAATATGAGACAGAAGGGGTGCAAAAATGTCATTCTCTGTGGGAATGATTTCCTCAGAAATTCCTGAAGGATGTGCTCCAGCAAAACAAAAGAGGAAAACAAACAAACAAACAAAAAGCAACAACAAAAAAACAAAAACCAGAAAATGTAGACCACACAAAACAGGAGCTCCAACACAGGAGAGAAGGGCTGGATGATGACCTAGAGGGGCCAAAGGGACAGCTCTGCCTCATACTGAGGCAAAGGCAGGGGCAAGCAGCAGACCTTGTGGTTCAGCATTTGCAGAATGTCACTTCTACTTCTGCAGAATCCTGCTGGCTACACCAGGTGGTGAACCCAGCCCAGATTCAACACGGAAAGGACTATCACAAGAGAAAGTGCACTGAGGTGTCGTGCCTTAGAAACCATCTTCAAAGACCTACTACCATAGAAGACAAAAAAAACAAAGAAAAAGAAAGAAAGAAAGAAAGAAAGAGAGAGAGAGAGAAAGAAAGAGAGAGAGAAAGAAAGAAAGAAAGAAAAAGAAAGAGAGCGAGAAAGAAAGAAAGAAAGAAAGAGAAAGAAAGAAAGAAAGAAAGAAAGAAAGAAAGAAAGAAAGAAAGAAAGAAAGAAGAAAGAAAGAAAGAGAGATGAGCTGCAAAAAGTCCAGTGATTGTCTCTTGGGAAAGAAAACTAGGGTAATGTGACTTGTGATTTTAATAAAAAATCCTATAGGTTCAACTCGTGGTATAATTGTAGTCAAAATAAAGACAAAATGGTTAAGAAAGAGAACACAAAAGATAGGAAATCATTAACACAATAATTCAAAAAAAAAAATAGTCCCAAAACTGTAGGCCATAGATTTCTATAGAATCCTGCTGAATAAAATAACACTGGGAGAGATGCAGGTATTTTATTTACCTAGCTATGCAAATGAATTCCTTTTTGTCCTATCACAAATAAATACAATAACCCAGCAGAGTTTTTCTTTCTCTCTCTCAATCTTACAGTGATGGTTCTCAGCTACCATACTGTGCATAAAACAGGAACACTTTTATAAAGTAACCAATGCGAGATGGGTGAAGTATTGGCTTCTTTTATTACAGAAAAGAACACAATACAGAGGACACATCCATTTAGGTAGTTGAAAGACAGGAAATAGCCTGGTGGTTTACAATGTTATTAATCTTAACCCGTATAATTTCATTTGTCCTTTGTGCTGCTGAATGTTGCTAAGACAAAAGGAAACAGTAGCAATATTTGCAGTAGAAACTCTTAGCTAACTATCACCAGGGAGACAGGGTACATATTTAAATACCTGATTTTATGAGGTTTTTATATAGCTGAGGTCCATAAAAGTCCAAAAATGAAGCTAAGAATGCCTCTTCAAAATGAATAGAACCAACACAGAAAAAGCAGACCCAAATAAGTAAGAGGAAAATCAAAGCTGAATTCTCACCTCCTGTCAACCCTAAACCTAGTAGCTGGAAGGGAAGGGAAGCAGGGGAGGACAGGAGGCCAGCTGTCTGTCCACGCAGGGCACAAGCCTAAGTGGCCTTCAGTCCCCATGGAGCGTCAGCAGCCCCGACTGGTCAGGACAGGTGACAAAATCCACCGGCTGATTGCATCAGGTGCCACCAGAGAGCCCCGGCTGGCGTCTTTTTACACCGAATGGCCTCGGGAGGGTCTCAGAGCTACCTGACTCACTAGAGCAACGTGGCTTTACGCAGAACACCCAGTGGCCATGGCCCCGGCTGTCCAGGCACAAATACACACACCCACTCGCCTGAAATTTCTTGCCTAAAGAACACCCACAGTTTGCAAATCTAGACACAGAGTCCGTCTAAATTCCGGCCCCTGCATTGCGAACACGTCTGCCTCATGCTGTGTGTTTCTGAGCCCCGGTGCGCGCCACGCACTTTGGGGAGTGTTGGCGAGAAAACTCCATGGAACAGGAGCTCAATGGGCCCTTCAAGCTCTCCCACAGAACCACTCTGACGCCATCCACCGCTCTCACGGGGCCCGTGTCCAGCACAATCTAGCACACTCTTTGCTGAATTCTGAGAATTACTCTTTCACTATATCATAAGCAGTATTTTATGAAAATTCAGTAGCAACTAATCGTTCACATGCACCATCATGAAAATCACAATGATGGCCTAGCTGGTAAGTGCGTTCTATCTAGGAGTGTCTACATGGAAATGGGAGTCATTAGCCTACTAAACTTACTAAATTATGATTATTGACTTGGTAAAATTCAAATATCTCTATGAAAGCTTCAACAAATATGTTCTATCAATTAATATACTTATTGTTAAATACCTATGAAACCATCTTTTGAGGCACATATATGAACTTTTTATAGTCACAGAAACTAAGCCTTGGAAAAGTTAAGAAACTTCCCCAGGCCAACACAAACAAAGCACAGTGCTCTTTCTCCTTGACCAAAGGACTTGCTGCGGGTCTTGCATTCACACCACCTGCCCACTATCCCTAAAAGGTAACCTGACACAGATCACAACTGGGCCAGGGAGTACCATCTGCCTGGAATCTTCGTCCCTCAAAAGGCGAGTATATACCAGTCCCAAATTGAGGACAATGACCTAATTCTCAGAGCTCTGTCCATGGCATTATCTTAAATGCTGCGAAGTTTTCCCAAGGTCTAAAAGTCTTAAAGGATGGCAGGAAATGCACACACCAAAGTACACACAGAATACTCCAAAGGGGCCAGTGGAAGGGACTCTGGGACTTCAGAGATTTTATTATAGAAAGAACACTTGAAACACTCTGCTACAGTTCAGAACGCCTTTAAAGGGCCACATGCAAATCCAAGCTGCTTTTACCTAATAAGTAGCCTGCAGAATCACAAGAAAAAAAATATGCCAATTACCTTCTCAGAGCACTTTAAAGTTGAGCACACATATTTTTTAAATCTTATTGATACTGAAAATAGGAACCTCCAAATAAGCAGTCTACAACAATACCCACACAGGAATGTAGCATTTTATGAAATCAGCAAACTCAAGTGTGTTTGTAAACTGTACCTTCTGAGCTGCGTTATACTTTATATATATATAGAAATTTCTAATTAAGCAGGGAGAAGTGCATACTGTTGTAAAAGGGGATCCTCTCAGAAAGTAAATATTGCCTACATTGTTGCTCGGTAAATACTCATTTTGACAGCATAATTGTTTAAAACAGAGCGGTGGCTGGGGATTTAGCTGAGGGGCATAAGCACCTGCCTTGCAAGCGCGAGGTCATGAGTTCGATCCCCAGTACCGATTAAAAAAAAATCTGATAGAAATGGAGAGCGATGTTTATGATTAGACAGAAGGGGTGGTGTCTCGGCTGGAGTGATTGCACTGAATGCGCCTGGCAGGAAGGGTAAAAACCAAGGTAAAAACAGTCCTTGCCGTTCCAAAGGAAATGAATACTAGGTTTGCCCTGGGTCATCTCAGGAATGGTCTAGGTTATTAAATACGTCTTCAAGGTCCTTGGTCCAAAAGGGAAAAGAAAGAAGTGTGTGTGTGTCTGTGTAGTTCCCTTAAGAGTGAAACCTCTGGTTCCCCGTTTCCCCAGTACCTGTAATGAAGATGGGTGGAGAGCTAGAGTTTGGTCAAATGTGTTGAATTAAAAAAAAAGAAGGAAAGAAAACAGCTAAGAACCCAGGTCTCGGCCCCAAAGCTCCACTGTCTGTTTCCTGTTCCAACTACACAGAAAGTAGAATTAAAACATCAGGAATTTAAACTATGAAACCTGACTGCCAAGGTTTGAACTTCACCCCGACGCTTCCTAGTGACTTTCACCTGGACAGCTCTCTGTGCCTCCGTTTCCTCATCTGAAAAATGGGAAGAGTAACAACTTCTAAGTGACTGTAAGAACAGCGTTACATTAACGCTGACAAATAGGGCCTGATACAAGCCAAGCACGACACAAACACTTGCTATTTTATAATCTTTCTTATGTGCTAAAGATAAACCGAAAAAGACAATCCAATTTTTCCGAAAATAGCTTCTTTCGCTAGGCTGCGTGTTTCGTCTCTTATAAGCCAAATAAGAAACTCTTCAGCTAAAGTTAATTCAGCTTTTCATGATTCCTTGTAACTCTCTCCTGAGATTCACCTAATGATATTTTCCCCAAGAGGAGATGGTTATCATTCAGGACAAGAAAATAGAGCAAAGAATAAATTATATACAGGCCCTGTTTAGTGTGTGTGTGTGTGTGTGTGTGTGTGTGTCCAGCCTTTAGTCTGGTTTTTCTTATGGGCTAGGCAGTCAGGAGGACATGACTGAGGGTGTATCCTAGCAACCCCCGTAACATGACACTGTCTCAGCTAGCTGCCTCCCACCTCGGTGCTCTTCCTACAGGCAGCCAACCTGGTGTCCTATCATAAAAGGGTAGACGGAGTCCCAGTGACCGAGACTCTATTGCATATAGTTGCAATTTTTACACATAAAGTGTAAGGATGGAAACCAATCGAATCCCTAGGAAAAATACTTAATCCAGATAAGATTCCTTAGATAAGACAAGAAATGATCTGAGGATCCCAACAAGATGAAATCCTTCTCAGCACTATTACAGGGGAGGGGACATCACCGCCCCTGCCCTGCCCTGCCCCATGCAGCAGGGCCACGGCTAGACTCCCCCCTTCAGGCCAGGCACCTGGTTTCATTGGCATCTGTCCCAGAGATGGTCCACAGCCTCCGCTGATGACGTGTTGAAGTGTTTAGTGACCTTCAGGAAAGGTTTTTAAATCCAGCCAAACACTGATATTTAAATCCCCAAATAAATACTCCCTACAGTCCACACCCAGGAGCGCTGTGACATACTCAAGTGGACCCAAATGCGATGCTACAGCGTCTTCATTCTGTAAGCCTGGGACACCTTCTCTGCCTTCCTCCACTCACATCCGGCCCCGCTCCCTGGCACCCGCAGCCACAGGGTCCCCTTGCTCCCCTTACTGTCCTTCCAGCTCTCGCCCTGACACACGGCTCATCCGCAGAGACTAACGTCCTTCGCCCTCATATTGCTTTTGCTCTCTGAAGACATGGCCTCGGGGCTGACACCAGCCCCTCTCTGGGCTCCACGCCCCAGGCCCTCAGCAGCCTTCCAGTCTGGCTCGTGGGGCTGCCTCCCTCCTGCTGGAGGCACATCCGGGGCCCCCGCTCCCTCAGAGGCCTCGGGCTCTCTCCGACTGCCCTCACTCAAGGTGGCAGCTTACTCTTCTCCAGCTCCTGCCACCTCTTCTCTCTAGACTGCTTCCCACCCTCCTGCAGGCCTCCGTGGGCCTCCGTGCAGGACTCCTCCCCGACCTCGGCCACTGTGACGCGTTGGCTTTACCAGCTCGTTCCCATCACTCGGGGCTACCCTGCAGGAAACCTCAGTGTAGTCTGCTTCTGACAGTGCTCCTTTTCACCGAGTCTGTTTTCTGGTTGGCAAAGTGTATAGAATCCGTATGAGTGTTACTGTGGATAATACTTCAGAATGCCTAGCGTGGAGTCGGCTCTTACTGCATGGTGATTGTATTTCTGCTTCCCTTTCTGTCGAGTCGTAGATCCTGAGTATTCTGCTTTTCTGACGACCACTTTGTCCCCTTCATCAGACCCTCTTTCCAGCAGGGGCCTTCTGCCCCTTTCCTAAAGTCACATGACTGCAGATATCCCATCAGCCCCAGCCACCTGCAGGCCTGCCTCCCACTCCAGCGCTCCTCCCTGCCTCTTTCCCTAATTGCCTTCTGGGTAACTTCCTTGGGAATCACCAAGTGCCACACATTCAAATTAACTGTCTTTAAAAAGAAATAAATAAAAACAAATTTGCTTTCCTCCCAGCTGACTCCTCCCCATTTCCCCATTTTAGCTCAGAAGCCTCCATCTTTTCCATTACGCAAAGCCTCCATCAAGTTCTCCCCCTCTCTGTCCAGGACACCTCTTGCTAATTCTGGGCATCATCTGTCTCCATGATACCAGCATATCCATCCCATCCTTGCCCCCACGGGCAGAATTAGGCCTTCCGGATTTTGGACTTGGTTTACTGCGAGGTCTCCATAAGAGATCTTCCTGCTCCCACTGAGCGCATCCCTCCCCCTCTTCCATGCCTCACTCAAAGGAAAGCCATTAATGCAGAGTGTGGCCAGGACACTGCGGTGCCTGCAGTACTCTGCTAACCTCCCATGCAGGCACGACTACACAAACTCATCACTCTCCTCCAAGAAAGCTTCGAAAACTGATAAAAAGGCGGGGAGGAAAAAAGAAAGAGGAAACTACATTTTCAGCGAAACTAGGACAGAGCTTCCAAAATATTTGCATATGCAGGAGCTGCGTGGGAAGAAGGAGCAGCAGCTGAGGAGAAGCCAGTGGTAGGGTAGCCCTCCTCCAGAGCCCCAGCCCACATCAGTCCTTTGTCTAGGACAACCAGTGCACGGACAAGAGAAAAGCGGGCAGCAGGAGACTCTCCAGACCCTGGTGTGGTACAAGGAGGCAGAGAGCGTGGGCCACACAGCACGTGAGATAAACCACGCCTGCAGGAGAGTCGCTTTGCAGAACAGGACCTTCTGGTTGTGAATAATAACCAGCTTGGAATGCTACCCTGAGCCCGCGCTAACCCATCTCACTAAGTGATAAACAGTAAACAGGGATCAGCACAGACCTCGCACAGAGATAGTCTAAGAAAAAAATAGCAAAAGAGCAAAATGTATTAACAAGAATATTCTTTACAAAAGCGTTTTTGAGGAACAGATGAGCACTGAATACAGTGGAGCTCCCTCAGCTCTAAGGAATCTGGCCCCAGACCCCCGTGCGTGACTGGAACCATGGATTGTAAGGAACCCCGTAGACCCTGGGTTTGATTCTGTGCCTATGCACAGACCAGTGCCTGTGATAAAACTGGATTTATAAGTTAGGCACAGTAAGGTAACAGTAACTAACAATACAGTGGAAGATGGTAACACTATACCATGATGACCGCTCTCCTTAGGCATGCGCTGTCTGTGCTGTCTTACTGTCCTGTGCTCACCTTATTCCTTTTGGATGACACCCAGGCCTGTGTGATAAGGCAAAGTGAGGCAGAGGTCTGGCCACGTACTGCACAGCAGGTGCAGCTCTCCTTTGCAGTCTGAGATGGAACAACAACACGGGCGTAAATTTGGTTTCCCTCCTTCACAAGGTAACAGATGGAGGATTCCTTCTTCCCATACATCTTAGCAACTTCAGCATATATTTTTTCCTAGCCAAGCATGGTGGCATACAGCTGTAATCCCAGTACCTGGGAGGCTGAAGCAGGAGTACTGTTATGCATTCCAGGCCAGCCTGCACTACATAGTGAGACCCTGCCCTAAAACATACACACATAAGATATGTTTTCTTTCCTTCTTAAAACTAGAACTTTCACCTTCTCACTTAAAGGAAGCACTTTATAGCTTCTTTTCATGCATCTCAATTACCAGCATCACTCCTCTTGTGCTGTGGCACATCAACTGAGGGTGATTTGAACACAAATGCTGTGATACTGTGATAGTCACGGGCAGGTAGCACATACAGCAAGAGCACACTGTATGGAAATGTTTCAGAGGTAGGGCAGGTGTGAAATTTAAAATTTTTGAATTGATTATGTCTGGAATTTTCCATTTAATATTTTTGGGCCAAGATTGACCTCAAGTAACTGCAAGTGCAGAAAAGGAAACTATGGATAAGGAGAGACCACTGCAAATATTTTATCATGTAGTTTAACTTTTGTGAATGTTGATGAAGCATTCTGTGCAGAAATGGTTCAAAGTTGGAGTACGAAATTCAAGTATGAGCAGCTAAGGCAGCAAGAGGAGATCAAATGTATAAACAACTTTCAGGGATGAAGTAGGGAGAAGAAATAAAATTATCACAGAATTTCAGATAAAATGAGAAATAATGCAAGGTACAATGTTGTGCAAAACCCAGGATAAGAGACAGAGTATAGGAAGGAGTAATGAGAACAGAAATGAAATACAGTGAAAATAAAGAGTTAATTGGAATTAAACAGAAATCATATGACAGAATATAGAAATTTAACATGAGCATATTTGGTGTCTCCAAAGAGGAAAACTCAAATAGTGAACTGAAACAGATATTTTTAAATATACTTACATAATTTTAAAATATAATTTAGAGACTTTTCCTTTTAAAAATGTTTAACATGCTCTAGGTATAAAAAGGGTTACCTTAGACTGAGGAAAAATAACACAGAATCATCATGCTCAGATATATCCTAATAAAATTGCTAAACTTTAAAGAAAATAAAGAACAACTGGGACACCAGGCAAAATAAACATGTCTCTTATAAGGAGGAAAATCAAACTGGCCTTTGAGTGACCTTTACAATGTCACTCAATACTGGGAGACAACAGAACAACAGATTTTATATTGGGCCATCATCTTTCAAATATAAAAACTGCTAAAGAACTTCAGAACTTGCCGGAATGCTGGCAATATTGTTCCCAAACATTGTTCTTGAAAAAACCATTATAGCACAACTGAACCTACTAAACAAGAGGTGTCAGACAAAGAGTAACTGCAACCATTGATACTAGAATATAAATTTACTCTGAAAAAACCAAATATGGCCATATGAGTAACAGATAGAAACTTAAATACTACTCGGTAAAACAAAGTAGAAATTAGAAAGCAACAAAAGAAATTGAGAGGTGAAAAAAGAAGGTTGGAGGTCAAATCGGTTGGTTTTTTAACTCATTGTAACATCTGTGCTTTTTCGTTAACATAGCCAAAAACTTTTAGACCATAAATTGAAATACCAGTAGTAGAACAATAAGCACATTTAACTGCACAAAGTAGAATACTAAAGATTTAATCTTACATTCTGAAATTGAGGCTGGGAGAGCGAAAGG
Organism: Dolichotis patagonum; assembly: GCA_004027295.1. Taxonomy (NCBI): domain Eukaryota; kingdom Metazoa; phylum Chordata; class Mammalia; order Rodentia; family Caviidae; genus Dolichotis; species Dolichotis patagonum. The sequence goes on from PVJX010037827.1 coordinate 14,137, forward strand.
AGAGAGGGTATGCATGCGAGTTCCATTCCCACTCTTTCTTAATGTTCTGACTACAACAGTGTTTTTGAGATCTCTACATTAGTTTCCTATCACCATGACAACAAATCACTACACACCTAGTGACTCAGTGCACCAAAGTTGATTATTTTGTAAGTCATGGGGGTCAGAAGTTGAAAGTTGAGATCCAAGTAGAATCATTTGCTTGAGTTTCCAGCTTCAAGATGTTGCCACTTCCTTCCAGGTCCAGAACCCTTCCAGGCACTGATCTGACTTCTTGCTCTCATTGTCCTGTCTCCTACTACTTGGATCCCCCATCTCACCTTTATAAGGACTTGTGACCAAACAACCAAGGATAATGGCTCTATCTCAAAATCCTTGACCTAGTCACCTCTCCAAAGTGTCTTTTGCTATGTAAAGTAACACAGGCATAGGTTCTCTTCCTATCTCTCTGCTTCTTTTTCTAATGACTTCTTGCCTTTCATACTTTAGCTATCTGTCACTGTTATTCAGTTATCCATCCTTTGTCCTCTTCTTGTCACCTGCATGCTGTTGTTTCCTGAATGTCCATCTCCAGACATGACCGCTTCACCACTCTGGACCGCCATGCCCAAGGATGGGCACCTCAAACTCAGTGCAGTCCAGAGTGAAATTTTAGCTGAACCTGGTTGTACACGCCCTTGATTCCATTACCCAGGAGGCTGAGGCTGAGGATCACAAAGTATAAGACCAGCCTGGGCAACATAGTTAGACTCTGTATCAAAAAAAGAAAAAAGTAAAATTTTGCTGTTCTCAAAAAGCAAGGTTTTATCTTCTATTTCTTGCATAACTTCTTGCATTTCTGAGTCATTATGCTCCCAGCTCCCAATCTGGAAGTCAAGGGATCACTTATGGCTTCTCTTTCTCCCTTGCTCCCCATCATCCGAGGATATCAGAGCCGCTCCCTAGATCTGCCTCCTTCTCGGTCACGCCTTCGGTGTCCCTTTCCCGGAAGGTTGCAAAACTCTCCTGGCTACTCCTCCCCTCCAGTCGCTTCTGCAAACTGTGCTGCTGGAGTGATTTGTCTGAGACACAAATCTGACTGCACCATTTCTAACACAGAGTCTAGTGATCTCCCCAGGCCCCCAGTATGGAGGGGAAGTTCTTCCACGTCATGACGACATGCAAATGCCATCCATCTGACACTGGACCCCCAGGTATACAGCAAATTTTCCAGATACACTTGTCTGTGTCACTTCCCCATCTGCATGTGCTGCCCTCTTTGCTAATTGCTTTTCTTTACTGCATTTGTCCAGTGAATCAACACCTCAAGCCCTGGGTGATTATTATGCACTTCAAGCCTCCATGACCTCTTGCAGAAGAGAAACCATAATTGTATGTCTAATACCCACCTGCATTCATTCCCACAGTGGCACTTTTGCACGTGCTGTTTCCTCTCCCTGGAACCCTGACAATGCGCACGCGTCACACACCTGCCTCACATGCTATCTTTTTCTAACCACTTAAGTCCTGGCCCCGCTGTCACTCTCAGGCAGGCCTCCTGTCCACTCATCCTGCCAGAGCAGCTCCACCACCACCCTGGCCACCATCACCACCACCCTGACATCAGTGCTCAGAAAGATGCTCCCCAAAGGTCCCCACACCCACCAGGGCTCAGGAACTTGCCTGGAAAACAGTGTGGATACAGATAGACACCCGGAACCCAAACTGGGATCCCAAAGGAGTCCAGATCCACCTCAACACCTCAAGGTATTTCTTAACCTTGTGCACCCCACAGGGTCAACCAGCTTCCCCAAGAACTCAGCTACTTGCACCCTGAGGCTGTTCAGGGACCCCATCTCCCTCCCCCACTTCAAAGGAGCAGCTTGGCCTAAGGGTTACTGCAAGCAGCTGCCACACGGTTTACTTCTGTAGACACCGCTGCATACCCCGGGGCAGGGCACTGCTCCTTCCCAGCCCTCATGCAACCTGGAAGTTCAGTGTTTGTTGGTTTATCTGCTGTCCCGGTACTGACCAGCAAGAGGAGAAGGTGGGCTCCCTAAAGAGGGTGACTGTAGCTGCTCTGTCGGTTTCCAATGCCCAGACAGCTCTGGAACGGATGGTGCTGGATAAATACCTGTTACACAGCAGGTGAACTAGTGCTGTAGTGGCGAATGAAATTGCAGAGCTGTCCCCTCCAGACTGTAAGCGCTCGGCACAAAGCATTCTGTCTTATCCACATTGTCCTCAGACTGGCACAGTGCCTGTCGTATGAGAACACATGAAATCACTATCTTTGAATATGCAAATTGACGAAAGAAACAACAAATGAGTGGAAAATAAATGAATAAATATTGTCTATGCTCTCAGAGCTTGACCTGGTCACCTGGCAGGGCCATCTGGAGAGCTTTGTAAAACCGCAGTGCCTGGGACCCGCCACACTGGACTCTCCAAGGGAGGGCTGTCCCAGGCCTGAACATAGCAAAGCTCTGTAGGAAGTTCCAGTGTGTGGCCACGGTTGAGGACAGGGTGACCCGCCATCCACCTCACAGGACGCAGGCAGCCCAGGATGATCAGTCACCCTG
>PVJX010037828.1:0-16701 GCA_004027295.1 Dolichotis patagonum
CCAGACCACAGTCACTTACCAGGGCAGCAGGCTGCTTACTGGTTGGCTCGGCGCCCTAAGTTCCAGCATGGCGCGGATCTCAGGAGACGCTCTTGCTTCTCAATTGCAGTCTTCTTAAAAGTACAATTTTAGGGCTGGGGATCTAGCTCAGTGGCATAAGCACTTGCCCAGCAAGCACGAGGTTGTGAGTTTGATCCCCTGTACCACCGAAAAAAAAAAGTACAATTTTAAAAGTATGCTTTTCCTTGTTTCTTTCCAGCTCTCTTTATCAATCAGCTTTTCCCCACCTCAGACCACCCTCTTTCTTTATCCCATAAATACCACTAAGTCGTACCCTTGGGAAACTAGATAGAACCCTAAGAAGGTGGGTTCTATCCACTTATGCAGGCTCAGATGAAGGGTTCAGTTTGGGTTAGACAAAGCAACCTTCAAATACACAAAAATGAGCTTAAAATAATCACTACCAAGGTGAACGTACTTCTGAAGCGTTATCTAGAGTAAAGCCAGGAGAGGCTTAGCATTTACTGCTAGTGAAGCAGCTTCTAAAACCAATGATGAAAACAGCTAACTAGAAGCAAATGAAGCTAGAGGATTTAGTAAGATTTTCCTTGGTTTAAAATGAAAGAATACGTACATTCTTTAGTTTTTAAATTTTAGGGAAGGAGAACAGCCCAAAACTCTTATAAGACAAAGAAAAGTACTAATTTTGGACTGGGGATTTAGCTCAGCAGCTCAAACACTTGCCTGGTAAGTGCGAGGTGGTGAGTTTGATCCCCAGTACCAAAAGAAAAAAAAAAGGTCTGAGTTTTATTTAGCATTATATCTGAGACACAAATGAGAACAAAAGAAGAAATTAAAGATGGATTCCAATGCAATCTTTAGGAGGCTCAGGAAAATGAAAGCACAAAGCCTGTAAGCGATCTTCCAAGTATGAAACGGTCCGTTTATAACACACATCATATGTGTACTATGGAGACTTCCTAGCAAACCAAGATGGTGTCAATGCAGTACATGAAGTGTTTCCAATCCAAAGAACTCAGTCCACATTGTTCTGCTGTTTTTCTCACTTCCAAACCAGAATTCTGTGGACAAAATTAATAATCCAGAAAGATTTGGAGGGTAAAGAGACTGAGAAGGTATGATGTTGGCCCCCAAAAAGCAAGTAAATTGGCCTTGTGTTAAGGAAATGTAATGCTGCCAAAAGCCTGGAAGCCACAGTACTTTTTAAAGGACTTGGTCAAGGAGACAATCTCTTTTAGGTACAATTTCACGATTGTATAGAAAGTCAATTCTTCAGACAGTAAGAAGAGGCCAAAATAATAATTAGGATTCTTAGAAACAGAAAAAGAGGTACTTTCAGAGTTAATAATAAAATGACTCAATGACCCAACTATATGTATGCCCAAAATTAATTCTGCTTCGGCTGCCAGGATAAATACAAAAATTGAAAGGTAACATATGAGAAGATGTTTTTAAAGCTACAGGCATCAAAAAAGTAAAAAGAACTTTAGATGTGTTGTAGTACTTCCTTAGAAGAGCCTTTTTTGAAAAGTAGTGCACAGAAGAAATGCAAGGAGGAAAGAACCTAAAGGCTGGTATTACACTTTTTTGTTCCTTTTCTCATTTGAATATTTTCTTCCCATTTCCCAATATCCATTATACATTTCAGTCCTTATTTATACTTTTGGTTTCTCACACCAGGGAAATCATGCAGTCTTTACACATAGGTATCTGATTTATTTCACTTAAGCATATGGTCTCAAAATGCATCCATTTGGCTAGAAATGTCGAGTTTATCCTTTATGGCATAGTAGTACTCCAATGTGTAAAAAACCATATCAGAGCTGGGGATTTAGCTCAGTGGCTTAAGCGCCTGCGTGGCAAGCGTGAGGTCATGAGTTCAATCCCTGGTACCCCCCCCATATCAAATTTGCTTAATGATTTTGCTTGTGGATCTTTGCTGATATTTTGGGTTATTTTTGTGTGAAACCTATTACAGTGAATTGTGTTCAGAGACGAAATTTTACATTTAATGTATACTATGTACTAACTTGTCTTTATCTGGAACTTCACTTTTTTTTTTAGACAGGGTCTTGTTTAATTGCCCATGTTGGCCTTGTACTTAAGATCCTCCTGCCTCAGCCTCTCAGGTAGCTGTGATTACAGGTGTGCACCACCACACTGCACTCAGACACTTTACATTTTATGAATCAGGCTTTTTCCTTCTCCTCCTCCTCCTCCTTCATGAAAAATCATGGGGCCATTTAACTTGAAGAATGAGGAGTCATTGTAGCCACTTGTGAATACTTGGATGGTGAAAGGGAAGAGTCATTTGTATGGATCCAAAAAATTGACTGTTGGGCCAGGGTGTCGGCCTTGGGCTTCTTCTCCCAATGCCTCCTGTAAAAGGACCTCTACATATCTGGGTACTTCTGTGTGCTACCCACACTGAGGCTGCAGTACTTCCTGTGAACTAAAATTCCTGTAAATGTTCATATTAGCAAGAAAGAGATCAATCAGAAATTGGGCTGTCAGCACAGTTGAAGTTTACCAAAGAGCTGACTTTGGTATTATCCAACAAGAAGAAAACATTTTGGTCTGAGGAATTAAGGATTCAGAGGAGTGTGTGTGCGTGCACGTGTGTGTGTGAGTGTGTGTGCGTGCACGTGTGTGTGTGTGTGGTATAGAAATTCAGCTGCAAATGAGAAAAGGCAGAGAAAGTTGGATCAAAATGTGTAAAGGAAGTTGTATTTGGAAGTTGTATTTGGGGTCATTTATCTGCAAAACCTATAGTGCTTAAAGCCATGCAGGCAGCTGACCACAGGGCTGGAGGTGACTCTCTGAGTTCATGTATATTCACTGTCACTGAGGCTAATCAGTCTTCTCAGCCATGGAAATGAAGCAGTATTTGTCCTGAAGTTGCTAATGCCTGCCCCCAATAGATAGTTTTTAATTTAATTATCATTAACCTTAATTAATAATTACTGACCATAGGCAACGCCCAGATTCTCTGAAAAGTACAAAGATGATTCAGATTTAAGATCCACCTTCAAGAATCCTGTAATTTCTTCATGTAACTCTCCCACATGAAGGGGTCCCACAGTGCTATGGCAAGGCATGGGCTGGAAATCCTCACAGAGCACAGTGAGTTCTTAGAACAATCATGTAATGCACCACAGTGCCCCCTGTTGGTTAATCTTTTGCTTCCCTCTGTTCAACCAAAGTCTAACCTAACCCAAAGCTCCCCAAATCCCATCCATCACATCAGGAGTCTCCATTTCACATCAGTTGCACCTCCTCTTCAAGAACTAGGCAAGTTATCTGCCCTCCTCTCCTGTAGTCACCAAGACACAGAAGTCCCCCTCATGTGGGGGACACATTCCAAGACTTCCATGAATGCCTGAAACCTTAGATATACCAAACCCTATACATAATCTGTTTATTCTTGTACATAAATACCTATGATAAAGCTTAATTTATAAATCAGACATAGTAAGAAATTAATAATAACAACGATAAAGTCAACTGAAGGGGCATATACCTGTAATATTAGCTATTCAGGAGGCTGAGGCAGAAGCTACCAAGTATTAGCCCAGTCTGAGCAACTTAATGAGACCCTGTCTCAAAATAAAATTTTTAAAAAGGTTGGGGATGTACACTGGTTACTCTCCGCATTCAATCTCCAGTACAACAACAATAACAATGAAGAATAAAGAAGAGGAGGAAATGGGGCTGGGGATTTAGCTCAGTGGCTTAAGTGCTTACCTGGTAAGTGCAAGGTCGTGGTTCAATCCCCAGTACCAAAAAAAAAAAAAAAAAAAGAAGAAGAAGAAGAAGAAAAGGAGGAAGAAATGAGGCAGAAGAGAACAAGAACAAGAGCAAGAACAAGAATAAGAAGAACAAGAAGAGAAAGAAGAAGAAGGAGAATCAGAAGAGGAAGGGGAAGAAGAAAAAAATTATAACAGTAAACTGTTGTAAAATTGCCTACTTTGGGGCCATTAAGTAAAATAAAGGTTACTTGAACACAAACATGGATACTACTGTGGCAATCAATCTGGCTTTTTGTTTATTTGTTGTTGTTGTATTCTGTCAAGACAAGATCTCGCTAAGCTCCCCAGGCTGACCTCAAACTTGCTGTTAGCCTTTGGATTTAGAAAGCCCTGGCAAAGACTCACGTGTTCAGAGGTGGGACTTTTGGAGGTTGCACCATGGGGTGCTACACTCATCAGTGGGTGGACCCATTCATGAATTCGTACCTGCTGGAAGGTGAGTCTGGCTTAAGGAGGGTGTTAGTGAGGGTGCAAGTTTGGAGGGTTTATCTTCCTCCCTGTCTCCTCCCTTCTCTTTCGGCTTCCTGATGCCCTGAGGTGGGTAACTTCCCCCTATCCTGAACTTGCACCATGCCATTTCTCTCTCAGAGACAGCCAGTCATGGACCGAGTCTCCCAAAACCACGAACCAAACTAAACCTTTCCTTGAATTGAGGGCATCAGGTACTTTTGCTCCAGCATTTGGAAAGCTGACTTCTAATCTTCCCAGCTCGGCCTTCCAAGTGTTGAGATTACATGGATGGTCCACACACCTTGCCCGTGATGGTCAATCTGAAAACCAAGATAGGTAAGTGACTAACTGAGCAGGTGGAGTGGGGTGGCTGAGATTTCACCACATAACTCAGAATGGTGCACAATTTACAACTTATGAATTGTTTATTTCTGGAATTTTTTGTTTAATATTTTTAGATTATGGTTGACCATGGGGAACTGAAATGGAGAGAAATAGTAAGGGGGGAATACTGTATTGTGGTGGAACAGGGAAGTTAACCCTAGTAAACATTGCCACTCAAATTGGGGAAGGAGAAAGGCAGGAGCCGTGAGTCCACACGATGCTGGGGTGGATTAACTAATGGTCAACACCCAGCTGAACTGAGTCAGTGTGGTGCTGGGTGTGGAAGACCCACCAGAGGACTGCTGCCAGCAGCATAAAAGGAGAACTGGAGAGGAAGATGGTGTGCTATTGATTCTTCTGAGAAGATTGTCACACTGCCCTCCTAATATGAACTCTGCTGTTTTCATCATTGGGGGACTTGAGTCCTCGCTGTCACTGAGGATGGATGTGGTTTTCTTTGGGGAGCTCTGGTCCTTACCTTGAGCGTCTCTTCCAGGCTCCAGTGAAGATCCCTCAGCCTGCTGGCACAGATCCTTCATCCCACTGGTGAAGAATTTCCAGCTTCCACCACTGACCTTTGGGCCTTCCCAGTGAAGATATTTGATACAGACTTGCAGGGAACACTGTCACGGGTTCTAGGTCTTTAGCTGGACTTGTGCAGGACACTGCCATGGGATCTAGGCTCTCAGTTGGATTTTCTGGGTCTCTAGTGTATGGACAGATCTATTGTATTTTTCTGCATTTGACTTTTTGGGTGAAAATTATGTGTCCTGTATTACATCTATAACCCTGACTTCAAGAAAAAAAGAAAGAAAGAGAAAGAAAAAAAGAAAGAAGACAAAGAAAACCCTAAATACAACAAATGCTAAAGGCTATATGCCCTGTCATACCTTGCAAAAGCTCCTACCTGCAGTTGGAGAAAATTCCTTGAGCACATCTTAGTTCTCTCTCTGGAAGCGACTCTCTAGTCCTTCATTCCTTGGGGCTCATGGTTCCAACCCTGGAAAGGTCATTACCTCAATGACCACACCTGAACTAGACATTGGATGTCTGTTCTCCATGGAACACAGCAGCCTTCTCACTGTGCTATGTTTTAGGGTCAAGGAGTCATTTCAAGCATTGACACAGTCATTGTTCCTTTTCATTCAGATTGATGGTTCTTTTGGTGAATTTCTCAAAAATTTAGTTGGCTTTATGAATATTTAGTTCTGATCAGCTCTAAGTACTAATGACACTCTCTGAAGCAATGTTACTCTATGCTGATCTCTGGTTGCCTGAAAATTTTTAGAGTCCTTTGGAGACTCTTAGTCTCATTATCTTCATTTTGTCCAATTTAAAAGATTTTCCAGGTATCATCTTAACTGATTCAGCAGTTTTAACAGAGTAAAATATCTTCACACTTGCTTTGTTTGTAATCATGAGGATAAGCATTAATGATCCTTTCTCTCACAAGCATTTTCCAGTTTTCTCATTTACCTTTGGGAATTAGAATCACTATTCACCTTTATCAGTCCTAGAGTTTCTGGACTTTCCATATTACATTTAAATTATACTTGCAAACTGGCCAACTCTTTGTCAGATTTTGTCAAATACAACCAATAGAAGCCAACTCATGTTCCTCAAATTATTTCTTCCATTCCTTTACTCAAAGCCAAAAATTCATTTACTGATAACCTTCATTCTGAGTTCTCTCAAATGGTCATTTAGGATTAGGGTTGGGTTTTAGGGTTAGGGATGTCAGCTCTAGTCCTCTGCTTCACAAGCCAAGTTCCTTGTCTCAAAGAAGTAGGTAGGACATCTCAGCATACCTGTCCTGTTTTCCAGACTTCTGGGAAGGCAATGGCTGCTTGGGGTGATCTGATCCCATGATCCCAGGTCGACTCGTGCAGGGGCCTCAAAGAGGGGCCTTTGCCTTTTACCAGGTTGTGATTTCTTCTAGACAGCTGTGCCCCACATGCAATCTCAAGATTTAGCACCAGAAGCAGCAGTGTGGAAGCAGGTCATCTACAAAGCCTCTGAAATTCTCCCCTAGTCTGCACCCAAGCAAGAGCTACCAAGACAGGGGGTCCCCATGTGTTGAGATGCTTTTTCTCAAGACGCTTGGCCAGGAGGAGGTAGGGTCTGTTGCCAGGGCCACGCCATGTGGCATTCATGTGTTCCTGGGCTCCAGGTGATCAGAATCTCCTGTTCCTGGCTTTCCTTCATGTTGCAGACCCCACACAAATGATACCATCAGTCTTCTGCTTTTTTCATTCCTTATTTTGCTTAATTTTCCAAGATCTGAGCCTCTCACTGTGAAATCAGATTAACTTCTACAATTTCCCCAGCAACCATGCCCTTCTCTTCTTCAGGCTTTGGGTGGTGTCATGAGCCTCAGGCATTCCCAGCCCTGGGACCTTACATTATTCCCACTTCATTCATCCTTCATAAATAATCCCTGTATTAAGTTCCTGTGTTAGCTTTCCTGTATTGAGACCAATACCAGACACTCACAATTTAAAGCAAGAGAGGGTTAACTTGGCTCACGATTTCAGGAGATTCAGTCCATGGTTAGCTGGTTCCAAGGCAGAAACATCATGGTGGAAGCATGTGGTAGATGGCAAAACTGCTCAATTCATGGTGGCCAGGAAGCAGAGCAGAGGAGCAGCACTACAGTAAGGGGTGAGGGGCCAGATATAGCTCCCAAGGCCATACTTCCATGACCCACCTAGCTATACCCAGAAGTGTGCGCCACCAGTCCCCTAGGGGACTCCCAAGCCAATCAAATAGGCACAATTAAATGTAACCATCACAGCTCCCCCCAAGGACATAACCAAGGCCTTGATGAGAAAGATAAATCCCCAAATCTCAGAGGCTAAATCCAACAAACAGCTATTTCTTGCTTGTGCTATAGTCTGTGACGGATCTGTGCATGTGTGTCTCTGTGCCCACGTGTAGAAACTCTTGAAGAACGGAAAAGTTGGATCCCACTGTACAAGAAGTTGTGGGTAGAAGAAATTCTGTTCAGTCAGATCAAGATTTCTCTAGAAATTGTAGGGCACATTGATCAACATTGGCAACTGATGACATTTCAGGGGATGACTGTCCAGGGAACTGGGTTCAAAAAGCAATTAGAGTTGTCAATCTCTGAGAAATGGGAATCCCTGTCAGCACTGGGCTATGAAATGAAAAAGTAATTGCCGCAAAGATGCTCATGTTTACCTGTAGAAGATCAGTTCTATTTAATTATCATTATTTGAACAAGCCACTGCGAGGCATAAGGCAATGTAGCAGGCTCTCTGGGAGGTGCAAAAAAGGATTCTTTAGGGTTTGCCCTCAAGGAACTTGAGATAACTTCATATTTAAATTTTATTTAAAAATTTATATACAATAAAATTAATTCTTTTTGGTGAACAGTTCAATCAGGTTTTTCTCATTTTCCTTGCATATGTTTTCACTGAGTTATTCCTGTGATTTGAATATGGCTTATCCCCACCACAATGCATGTTGAGACTTACTCTTCAATATGCCAGTGCTAGGAGGTGTTTGGATCATGGAATCAGAGGCAAATTTGAGGCCAGCCTGGGCTACCCAGTGAGACCCTGTCTCAAAAAACAAAACAACGACAACAAAGCAAAATAAAAACCACAAAACCAAAGAGTAATAATGCACTTTATTGTGTCTGAGTGGAATATGCCATCATAAAAATAGAAACATTTAATTTTATTACTTTAAATCAAAACATTTTATTAAATGCATTTCCCTTTTTGAGTAGCATTGCTGGAACGTGATTCAAAATTCAAAATATAGAAAAAAATTTACAGAACAGTATACCCTCCCATGCCCAATTCCCAGACACGGGGTTCCTGTCCATGGAAGATTCAGAACCAGTCTGTGCAGAGTCAGGCACTTCCGCTTCCCTCACCTTTTAAATCTTTTCATTGTTTACAGTAGCAAAATACATCCACTGTTAGGAACCATGCTTCTCTCATCCAATAGAATATTTTCAGTATCTTTCCATATCAATATATAGCTTCCTCCATTTGGGGTTCATTTGGCTTTGTTTTTATGGGTGCACTGGAAACCTTTGAAGAGATGCAGCTTTGAAAGGGTGCCCTAATAATTTTTAAATCATTTCTGCATTGATGGACAACTGAGTTGTTTCCTGTCATCTACGATTGTGGGCAACAGTGTTAAATAGCTACTGACACAGACCTCCTTTGTAATTAAGCACATGCTATGGTTTATGTTTAGATGTCTCCCCACGAGCCTCATGCAGGCATGGGGGGTGAGCCTTTCCAAGGTGGCTGAGTCTAGCGTTTGGGATTGGTTTGTTGTCTAGTGCTTGGATTGGTGGTGTGAGGACTGTGCCCGCCCAGGAGTGGGTAACTGCATACAATATGAGGGAGGGGGAGAGGTGTGCTCCTCCCCTTTTGCCCTTTGGCTTTTATCACTTGTGGCCACCATGATGGTTGTCTCTTAGCCATGGCCGTCCTGGTTTGGGTCCAGCTGAGTATGGACTGAGACCTTCACAAACTGTAAGCTAAATAAACCTTTCCTTCCTTCATTTTGGGGGTCAAGTATTTTGTCTTAGCAAGGAGAGGAAAAGTAACTAATACAACTTAGAGTCCTAAATGCGGAATTACTGGATCAGAGATATGTGCATTTGTCGTATTGTTGTTAGATGGTTGCTAAACTACCTTCTATGTTGCTAAACCACCTTCTATGTTGCTAAACTACCTTCTATGTTGCTAAACTACCTTCTATAGAATTCGTATCACCTAGTTGCTCCAGAGGCTGAGGCAGGAGGACTGCAACTTTCCGGCCAGCTTCAACTTAGGTCAGTTGTAGAGTGCCCCTGGGTTTGGTCTCCAGTTACGGGCAGGGGAGGAGAGGGTGCAGTTTCAATCCCAAAAGCATTGTCTGAAGGTGCTTATTTCCCCTACATCTTCTAAAACATAAACGGGCTACACTCCCAGTTTCACCTATGGAAGCTCCCCACTGCTCCGAAATTAACATCCACATTACCCGCCCCAGCCTGCCGGAGCTTGCCCGCGCTGTGGGACGCCAGCCTTCCTCAAGTCCCACAGAAGCCAAGTGCTGGGGGAGATCCAAGAGGATCATCGCAGAAACCTCGGGGATGCGGGCCAAGGAGGGCTGGAGGCGGCTGGGCCTTTCCTCCAAGGAGCAGAGGAAGCCACACTGCGCCGCGCCGTCCACCAGGGGGCAGCGAGGGCACTAGGCGGGGGCTGCGGAAAAGGAGTCTGCAGCAGGGGCTGGCGCGACCCTGCTATCTGGAGGGCGGGGGACCTGAGGTTCTGCCCAACTAGAACCTCCAAGGGGTGTGTGAAGTTCAGGCCTCACCTTGTCCTGGACCCCTCCCAGGCCTGCGGGTTGTAAACTTGCAACCAGGGTGCAACGAGGGTGGGGTCTATCCAAGAAGCACCCCAGACCCAGTCAAGTGGGGTGGCCTGCAGGGCTCCCAGAACAGGCTCAGCTCTGCGGAAGTGTGACATCTGGTGCCAGTCTGGCACTTCCTCACATCCTGCTATGCACCTCAAATCCCAAAGACATCAGGTCTGTGGAGGAGGAACCCGCGGGATTGTGAAGACCTCTCTCTGCCCGGCTGGTTCTTGGTGCTGCAGATACAGCAGCTCTGTGCCCGCCAGGAGTTATAGCTTGGAAGGAGCGCAGGAAAACAGCCCAGCAACGATGCCAAGAGGTGAGATCAGAGGAGCCTGCTGCAGGCGCAGAGAAAGGATCAGCAGAAGATGGGAGGGTGACATGGGAGGGGTCTCTGAGGGAACAGCCCCTACCGGAGATGTTAGGCATAAGGGGGTCGCCATACTGACTTCCAGACAGGATGTGAATGGCACATGTGAAGGCAGAAGCTTAATTTATTTGAAAAACAGACCAGGCCTGAGCTTGGTGTGGTGGCACAAGCCTATAATGCCAACAGTCAGGAGGCTGAGGCAGGAGGATCACCACAGTTCTAGGCCAGCCTGGACTACATAGTGAGTTCAAAACCAGCCTGAACTTCATATTGAGACCCTGTCTCAAAAAACAGAACATAGGGCTGGGCATTTAGCTCAGGGGTATAAGCGCCTGCCTTGCAATCACATGGTTCCTGAGTTCAATCTCCGGTACCGATAACAAAAAGCAAAAACAAAACAAAACAAAAAAAGAACAGACCAGAACACAAGAAAAGAAAAATGGACCAGTGCAGAAAGGGAAGGAGCACATTCCTTTCCTATGGCTACTGTAACAAATTACTACAATTTGTGGCTTAAAGTAACAGAAATTCATAGTCATAGGGTTATGGAGGTCAGAGGTCTGACCTGAGTCTTTACAGGGTTAAAATCAAAGAATGTGTGGTCAGAGCTGTGCTCCTTTTGGATACACCAGGGAAAAATCCATTTCCTACCATCCCCCCACTCCCCCCACCAGACAGGGTCTTACAGTGTAGTTCTGGCTAACCTTGAACGCACTGTGATCTTCCTGCCTCAGCCTTCCAAGTGCTGGTATTACAGCTGTGCCAGAGTCACTAGAAAGGAGACTGGGACAAATACTATAAGCACAAACGCTCCTGTGTAAACAGAGCCAGGCAGGTGAGGGTTCAGCTGGACTGGGGCTTCCGCTGAGGAGACACAGCGCTGATCCAGATGGACTAGCCTGCTGCCCCCAGACCAAAGGGAGCAGGACATGGTTGGGCTAAAGTCTAATCATGTCCATTGGCCAGGCATGATTTCCAAATATGGGCATGTGTGCTTGTGTGTGTGTGTGTGTGTGTGTGTGACACAGATTTGGACGACCAGACAGTCTAGTCAACTCACCGTGGAGGCTGTGGAAGTCACTTGTTTGTGGTGCCATCATTCTACCATATACTTACTTACTTTTGTCCTTTTCTCAGTAACAGTGTTTTGCTTCTTGCAAACATGGGGCTTTTGTTGTCTCACTAGGTCTCCAGCTGGGTCTATTGAAATATGCCATGTTACAAGGTCTCAGGGATGACATTGGATTCACTTGGATAATCCAAGGTCATCTGCCCATCTCAAGGTCCTTAAGTTGGTTTAACTCAATAGAGGATGGTGATGAATGCCTGAAATCCCAGCACTGGGGAGGCTGCAGCAAGAAGATTATTAGTTCCAACCCAACCTGGGTGACTCAGTCACTCAGTGAAACCTTGCTTCAAAATAAAAAAAATAAAAATAAAGTGTGGCTTGGCACCTTTCTCAGAACCTGGTAGGGCCCTGCCCAGTGTCCCCAATTAGCTGTGGACCTTCAGGTAGGTCCCTTGAGGCCTGGTTGTGCCCCACCCACCTACTCCAAGTGGCCAGGGAATCACCTGAGCTTGGTGGTGTGAACCAAAGACCAAAGCAAACCCCATTCCGCCATGCAACCTCAGCATCTCTCTTGGAACCTAGTAAGGCCCCACTTAGTGACTCCAAGCAGCTATGGAGCTCTGGTGTGCCATGTGGATGAGCTGAAGGCCTGCACAGCGTACACCATCTAGCTGTTGAGCCTTGGTATGCCATTTAGAACCTGGTAGAGTCCCACCCAGCAAGCTAAAGCAGTCAAGAAGCTTCACAGTACCATGTCAGTTGTGCTGAAGGCCCACCCAGCATATTCCTCACATTTGAGGAAACTTCAGATGCCACTAGGGATCTGGTAAGGCCTGACTAACAACCTCCATTCAACTGGGGAAATTCCCTGCAGTACGGACAGACATCCTCAACCCAGGAAGCAACTGAGACCTTGCATTCAGCTTCTCCAGGGGAATACAGGAAAATCACAAAATGAAAGGGCAAAATGCAATCTCAAACCTCCAGCCCATCCCAAACAAGCCTAGAAGATATGGACATAGAAGAAAATGTAATCCATACACCTGAAAAATCTGAAATGATAGCAACTGAAGCAAAGAAACAACTCCAGGAAGCTGTAAAAGAACTCAGATCAGAAATAATCTCCCAGGTAAAAGAAGAAAAGATAAATGTAATAAAAGTAATGTTAAACATTACTTTTAAACATTCTAAAGAAGACACTGAAAAAAAGAAACTTTGAATGAACAATATAAGAAAGAAACAGAATGCATGAAACAGATTCAAAGAGATATCCAGGAAATCAAAAATTCCATCGAAAGTTGACAAAACCACCTCAGTGAAAGTGAAGATAGACTTTCAGACCTCGAAGACAAGACTGCAGCTAGTAAACAAGAAAGGAAAAGCCTTTTAAAAATAATAAGGAATCAGGAAATAATTCAACAGTTGCAAGATGATACAAAGAAAAACAATATAAGATTAATAGGTGTAAACGAAAAAGAAGGCAACAACACAAATGATATCAAAAGACTATTTACAGAAGCAATAGCCGAAAATTTCCCAAGCATGGGAATGGAAACTGACATACAGATAAGTGAAGCATATTGAATTCCAATTAGCTATAACCAAAATAAATCTACATCCAGACTATAATAATCAACATCCCAGAAATTCAGCATAAGAACAGAATACTAAAAGGTGCTAGAGAGAAGAGACAAATCACCTATAAAGGCAAGCCAATCAAAATCACAGCAGACTTCTCAACAGAAACAATGAAGTCAAGAAGAGCATGGAGTACAATATTTCAAATCCTTAAGATAATGACTTCCAACCCAGATTGATGTACCCTGCAGAACTGTCCTTCAAAATTGGTGGGGAAATAAGATACTTCCATGACAAAGAACAGCTAAAGAACTACATGACAACCAAACCAACCCTGCAAAGAATACTGAAAGATCTTCTAGATAGGCATAAAAATAACTGCAACTTCAAGAACACCAACAGGGGGAAACCTGCTTGGGACCCCCTTCTGTCTCTCTTCAGACAGAAGCTTTCTTTCTCTTAATAAATATATTCTACTCTTAAAAAAAAAAAGAACACCAACAGACAAAAACTACTAAACAAGGTAAACAATTAAACAAAGGGAAAAGGTAAAGAACCAATAGCAAAAAGATAACATAGCAAAAATAAGTCAATATATATCACTTATAATCATTAATGTAAATGGCCTCAATTCACCAATTAAAAGAAACAGACTG
This sequence comes from Dolichotis patagonum, assembly GCA_004027295.1. Classification (NCBI taxonomy): domain Eukaryota; kingdom Metazoa; phylum Chordata; class Mammalia; order Rodentia; family Caviidae; genus Dolichotis; species Dolichotis patagonum. The sequence goes on from PVJX010037828.1 coordinate 13,720, forward strand.
GCAGAATGGGTCAAGAAACAACATCCAACCATATGCTGTATACAACCCTTTAGCCCAAAAGGAAATTCATAGACTGAAAGTCAAAGGATGGAAAATAATACTTCATGCAACAGGAGCCCCCCCCAAAACAGGGGTAGTTATTCTGTTTGCAGACAATGTGAACTTCAAACCAAGAAAGATCAAAGGAGACAAAGAACTGGCAAGCGCAAGGTCATGAGTTCAACCCCCAGTACCAGAAAAAAAAAAAAAAAAGAGAGAGAGAGAGAAACAAAGAAGGTCACTACATACTACTTAGGGGAAAACTTCAAGAGGAAGCGATAATAATTTAAATATATATGCACCAAATATGGGAGTACCCAGCTAGATAAAACAAATATTAATAGAAATGAAAAATCAAATAAGCAATAACACAGTTGTAATAGGAGACCTTAACACTCCACTGACACAAAGAGACAGATCAACTAGACAGAAAATCAGCAAAGAAATAACAGAATTGAATCACACCTGTGAACAAATGGACTTAGTAGATGTGGATAGAGTATTCCACCCAACAACTTTAGAATAAACATTCTTCTCAGCTGCACATGGGACATTCTCTAAAATAGACTGTATACTAGCCTTATAGAACATGCTTAAGTAAATGCAAAACAATTAAATAATCCTATGCATACTATCAGATGATAGTGCCATGAAACTAGAAATTAATGACAAAAGAAACTGCGAAAACTCCATAAACACATGGAAATTAAATAATACACTTCTGAACAATCAATACATCACAGAAGAAATTCAAGAAAAAATTAAACAATATCTATAAGCAAATGAAAATATAAATACAGCTTACCAGAACCTGTGGGATGCAATGAAAGCAGTCTTCATGAGGGAAATTTATTGCAGTGAATTCCCACATCAGGAAAATGGAACAAACACAAATGAGCAATCTGATGATACATCTCAAACATCTAGAAAAAGAAGAGCAAGTCAAAGCCCAAAGCCAAAAGAAGGGAGGAAATTATAAAGATCAGAGCAGAAATTAATCCAAGTGGGATCCATTCCAGAAGGGTAGGGATGGTTGAACATATGCAAATCAATAAATGTAATACACCATATCAATGGACCCAAAGATAAGAATCACATGATCATTTCAATAGATGCAGAAAAAGCTTTTGATAAGGTCCAACATTCATTCATGATAAGAACCCTACAGAAAATTGGAATAGATGGTCTTTACCTCAATCTGATAAAGGCCATCTACGACAAACCAACATAGATGACATCTATGACAAACCAACAGCCAGCATCATATTAAATGGTCAAAAAACTGAAAGCTTTCACTCTAAAATCAAGAACAAGACAAGGATGTCCATTATCACCACTCCTATTCAATATAGTGCTGGACATATTAGCCAGAGCAATTAGGCAAGAGAGAGAAATAAAAGAAATAAGGATAGGAAAAGAAGAAGTTAAATTATCATTATTTGCAGATAACATGATCCTTTACATATAAGACCCCAAAACTCCATTGAAAGACTTCTAGGTATAATAACCAAATTCAGTAATGTAGCTGGATACAAAGTCAACACTTGAAAATCAATTAGGATTCCTTTACACAATGAACAAACTCACTGAGAGAGAAATAAGAGAAGCCACACCCTTCACAATAGCATCCAAAAAATGAAATCAATCTACCAAAGGAAGTAAAAGATCTATTCAGTGAAAATTAAAATAGTCTGAAAAAAGAAATAGAAGAGGATCTCAGAAAACGGAAAGACATTCCTTCTTCATGGATAGGAAGAACAAACATTGTTAAAATGGCCATTCTCACAAAATGGTTATACAGATTTAATGCAATTCTAATCAAAATACCATTAGAATACCTCACAGATCTAGAAAAATCAATCCTAAAGTTCCTCTGGAACCAGAAGAGACCTAGAATAGCAAAGGCAATTCTGGACAACAAAGGCAAGGCAGGAGACATCATAATCCCTGACTTGAAGTTATACTACATACCTACTGTAATAAAATCAGCATGAGAGGGAGAAGACAAGATGGCAGACTGGTAGGTAGCAGGAGAGAGACCCTCTCTGAGAGAGACAGCTCAAATGCCAGAATAAAACACCCTGGAGAGACCCAAACAGAGAGAGATGGACTCTCACAACCTACGAAGAAACTAAAGCGCAAAAGACCCCTCGAATATGAGGTCCTGGGGCTACTATTAGTGAAAATAAGATCAGCGAGCACGGCACCCTCCTCGAGCCATCTGAATTCCTGCCCGTCCTGAACAAGCGATCCGAGCCAAAGCGACTGGCTTGAGCCGCCGGAGTGCGGAGCTGAACAGCCCTGCGTGCAGCTTGCCCGGACCGGCCCTGCACGCGACCCACCCAGAGGCACCGTGAATTCCTACCTTAGCCGCGCTGAAGTCAGAGGTCGGGGAGCCCAGCAGTTCTCGTGGACGCAGTGAGTGATGGGAATAAGACCCTCCCACGGGAAAGGGGAAACCGACTGGACGACATGTTGGATTTGGGCAGGACAGCCCTAACTCCATAAGGAAGTGGCTTCAGCTGGTTGCTCCCCTGCCGAGCAGATTAGTGGAATCTGCTTGGACTAGGCCACGCCCCTGAGATCAGTGCACACTTACGCAGTGAAGGCCTGCAAAGGTTGACAGGCCCAGAAGGGAGGAGATAGTGCACACTGCCCAAGGGTGAACTCTAATCTCTGATAACCTATTGAAGAGGGCTAAAGCTCCTAGCCTGCACCCTCTAGAGGAGCCTTAACCAATAATAAAAGGGTCTGGGAATTACACTGTACACTTGTATGGAAGGAACCAAAAACATGATGAAAGGGAGAAATAAGAAAACACTCCCAGCCCCCAACCCTGAGAACATTGATCCAGGAGAGGTAAATACAAAAGAGATTGAGGGCAGCAAAAATGCAACATCAAACACAGCGTTAGCGGACATAAAGAGATATCTTCAGGACCTC
>PVJX010037829.1:0-16699 GCA_004027295.1 Dolichotis patagonum
TTTCCCCTCTTTTGCCCTTTTTACTCCTGTCATTTGCAGCTTCCATGAATAGCTGCCCCCTCAGCCATGTCACCTTGCCTTGGAGCCAGCTGAGTATGGACTGAAACATCCAAATAACTATAAGCTAAATAAATCTTTCCTTGCTTTACTTGAATGTCAGGTATTTTGTTTCAACAATGAGAGAAATGTAATGAAGACAGTCTACAAAATAATTCATGGTACAAATGTAGAGGATGCTCAATATATGTTGTGCTGGCCAAGCCAGCACATGCCTGTAATCTCATCACTTGGAAAAATAAAGTAGGAGGATCACAGTGAGATGATTGTCAGCCTGGGTTTCTTAGTGAGTTGAAGGCTAGCCTGAACTACATAGTGAGACCCTGTCTCAAAAAAATTATATATCTAATATATATTATATGTATCATATATTATATATTATATATTATATATTATATATTATATATTATATATTATATATTATATATTATATATTATATATTATATATTATATATTATATATCATATATCATATATCATATATCATATATCATATATCATATATCATATATCATATATCATATATCATATATCATATATCATATTATATATCATATTATATATTATATATCATATAATATATATTATATATATCTTGCTAAAATTTCTTTATAGGAATATAAGATTTTATTTTTGTGTTTTGAGACAGGGTCTTACTCTGTAGCTGAGGTTGGGCTCCAGTCTTAATGATACTTCTGTTTCAGCCTCCAAGAGTGCTAGAATTATAGCCATGCAGCACTATACCCATCTGGGAAGTTAGATTTGTGCAGTCTTTACTGAATGAAGATGAAGCAGATATTATTCAGATCCCAAAACTATTGGAAACAGTATAGTTATAACTAAATCAATCAGTCATATTTGAATAGATGACAAACTAAAGAATAAAACTTTCTGTCTCTGATAGGAAACATACAGAAAAATCTTTGAACCATAAACTTTATTCAATAAGCAAGAAGACTGATAGATTACTAATAATATGAATCACTTAGTCATGCAGGAATTTTGATTCACTAAGCATCTGATATAAAAACAAATAGCAACTGTCACTATGACAGATGGATTGTGACATTATGCCATGAAAAAATCTTTCCCCAAAACATTTTTTCTTCCCTGTTCCTAACCATATATTACCTATCCATTTCCATCATTCTTCTATACTTTAGGCAAATAAAAATTAGAATGATGTTGCTTTCTTGGCCCAGTGGAACTGTGACAGTTTTGTGAAACAGTGATAAGAAAATGCCTCATATATCCAAATTTGAAGTGTGAGAACAGCGTGCTCTGAAAAAGTCAGAGTAAAGTAAAAGACAAAGAACGAGGCAGAAACAGAAAACAAATGACATGATGAAACTGGAGAGGACAAATGCAGAAAGAAACTGAAATACATAATCAAAAGATTCTTTTCCTTTACAATGAAAAGTCATGTATTCTGGATCTCCAAATTCTGGATGCTTCGTGCCAGGGTCATTTGCCTCAACTTCCTACCATGTGCATTTAACCATTTGTGAAGTTTCAGTGCCAAACACCACTTGGCACTACCAGAACTAGTAAAAAATGCAATTCAATTTAGCATGGACTAAGTGTCAAGAAATAGTTATGGATACAAAGTAATAGCTTTCTTGTAGAATACTTATCCTAATTGAAAACTAATCAGGTAAATAAGTAACTTCCATAGACCTGGTGTGGTGGAAGCTCAAAGGGGTGACACTGACCTAGTCTAGGACAAAAGTAGGAGAGGAAAACAAAGAGGATTCCGACAGGAGATAATGCTCTATAAATTGAAGGTGAAGGTAAAAAGGGTGATTTTATACTGCTTGAGTAATAAAGGGGATGAAGCATTCAATAACAACACAACAACAGCACAGTTTAAAGTATTTGGTATCATTAGAGTGTGAAGTTTCAGAAACTGCAAGGTATAAGAAGAGAGAGGCAAGTGGGAGCAGAGTATAGACAAGATCTCTATACTTGAAAAAGATCTTGATTTGCATATATCCCTTCCACTTGTCCTCTCACTGCTATGTTGAGCTTAGTAAAAGATTTCCAGGAGGCTGGAAAATAGCCTGTAAGTAAGTCGTCAAAAGTCTAGGAACAAAAGAAAGATATTTAGAGGAAAAACTGGCATATTTTATTCTATTGACTGCAGATAGCAATATTAGAATCTGAGACACTTGTATTTTTGAAATCCAGAAAAGGAATTTTGTACAAATATAAATAATTTACCATGTAATATAATGGAATCAGGGACATGACCTAGCAGATGACTAAGATCTGTTATTACTCTGGTGTACTAGGCAAGATATGAACTGAAGTTAAAATTAAGTTTATTTAACCTCGAGAAAGTAATCAATTCTTGTATATTTTGTTAATTAACACTTTTCTTGCCACATATGTCTCATTTATTTCAAACTCTTCTTGCCAAAGTGATCACCCTTGGAATTAACAGAGTGGGTTCCCAGCAGAAACACCCTCGTGCAAAATCCTAGGCAAAAACAGAGAAAATGGTTTTATCAAAACCTGAAGATCTTACAGTGTGTCGCATGTATTGATGAGAAAAGAGACAGGAATGATAGCAGGATAGATTACATAGCCTTTCTCAGGCTGTGTTAAGTACTTGGAATTTTATCAGATAATGTATAACCACTGCAGCATAGTAAACAGACACACTCTAAACTTTTCTGCTAAAGGAACACTGGGAGACAAGTTAGAAACTGCATTATGGGTGAGAGTCAAATTTGAAAGCAGGGATCCTGTTAGTAGGTTACTTGAGCCATCTAGATGTGGGAAGAAGGAGACTAAAATTAGGACATACATGAGAGAGGACCACAAATTGAAAAATGGGAAGAATTGTAAGACCTGTATGTAATTTATAGTTGAAGTATGAAGGCAGACAGAAGTTTACTGAAGAAAGAAACAGGTGTCCTACACTGACTCAGTAACCAGTGGAAAGATGATCAGAATACTGCACAAAGGGACTAGCTAAGAAAGGGTGAGCCAAGGGTACTCTTTTAAAATCAAACTCTGACGCACCATCCATCAAAAGTAGCTCAGTCTTTCAGTCACACTGCTAACAGGTGATGAAACCTGATCCATAAAACATTCCCAAGGTGTCACTGAATTAAGGCATTGGAGGATTTTACTCAGTCTGAATAAGAAATCACTTCCAGTGTGTGGATACTGACAGATGATCTTCTCTCATTATTCTGTAATACACACACACACACACACACACACACACGTGTGTGTGTGTGTGTGTGTGTGTGCATGAGCATGTGTACATCTGCACTCACACATGCTTTTAACATGTGTAGCTGCATTTATTATGGACAAAGTGGAGAAAGGAAGAGATCGTTAGTAACACATCTGCTGTTATTATGACTGATTTACCACCTATTTACACATTAGCTTTCAGTATTCCTAGAGCTAATTTCAGCAGCTTCAGATATTGTAATTCAAACAAAATCAGGCAGAGATACACAATCTCTTTTCAATGGTCACCAAGCTTAAAATATAAAATTCCAAATTTGAAAATGGACCCCAGTGGTTATCAAATTCGACTTTGAAATTATGGATAACATTCCACCACAATGATCAGTTACATGGCCCACAAGTTTCTGACCAATTCCTGTAATAGTGCATTTTCTATGTATTACTTATTTAATTACTTATTAGTAGTTATTTCTTGAATTAAAATCTAGTTTCCATGTTTCATCAAATAATATATTCTTTGTCATTTAAAGGCAAAAATAATAAGCTCAATCCTTCATTCTACAGCACTTTAAGAATTTGAAGACTTTTTATCTCTACCTTACTTTGAATTCTAAATTCTAAATTGAATAATTAAGTTATTCCAGTATTTCCTTATAGGTCATGCATTTCAGACAAGCCATTATCCTATCTATTTCTATGTACAAATTGCAATTATAAAAGTAGCTTTTAAATGCTGCAAAGGAAACTGAATGAAATTCAACTAGCATAGTTAGAGTAACTGAAATAAAGCTATTCTTTTGTCTCTGTTGCTCAAAAACTTTTACTTCTAGGACCTTCACATGAGGAGTATTACAACCAGACAATGCTAGATCCACAAACTCTAATACAACTATAGTCCATAGAAATCATAATGCTACTCTTAAAATTGTGAGCTAAACATTATTTAACAGTTTAGAAAAATAGCATCAAAACAATCTCAAAGAAAATTGAAAAGTAAATATTAAAAATACAATATAATGAATACTATAAAAAGTAATGACAAAATAAAGGGAAGGTATATTATGATAAAATGCCAAAAACTGATGAAATGTCAGAACTGATCAAGAAAAGTAGATAAAGAAAATATACTTGAACTAAAATAATAATCACAAAAGTATATGACCAACTATTTGCCAATAAACTTGAAAAATTAAGAAATGCCAACACATCCAATAAATAAACACAATATAACAAAGTGATTCAAGAACTACCGTCTTACAGTCAGTTATTTAAAAACAGAATAAATGGTTAGAAAAAATTTAATTTAAGTAGTTTAACAGAGATTCTATCAAACTGGCAAAGAAAAAGTCATTTTAACCTTGGATATTTTTCTTTATTGAGGAAAAATAGACATCTAATTTTATGAACCTATGATAACACTAAGTCAAAGGCCAAACAATGATTATTTTTGAAAAGTATAAACCAATTTCAATAATAAACTTTGACCCAAACACCCTAAAATGAAAAGAAACAAAACAAATAATAAAAAATTCAGATATATGTAGAATAAAGAAAATATATCCGAATCTAGATATATCTTAGACCTCAAATTAGAATACATTATTAGAAAACATATTTAAGCTTAATTTACTCCATTTAGAGGTAAAAGGACAGCAAACAAAACAGGAATAGCAAGATGAAAAATTAAACATTCCATTACAAAAATATTCAGCCCATGAGGAATGGAGAGGAACTTCCCAAACTTGGACAAAGATGTTGAAAAGAATATGGAGAGAAAAGGGTTGAGGGGGAGAAAGAAGGAGTGAGGAGGAAATTTTTTTCCTTTAAGAGGGAATCTGATATGCAGAGCCAGAGCTTTGAAGAGAGACCAAAGCTAGAGGTACTGTATTTATTTTAGGTCATTTTGGAAAAATAATTTCATTATGAGAGAGAGTGAGAGAAAGAGAGTGAACATACTTACTCTGTATATTCCTAACTGCATTGAAATTAAAGTTGCTACATTATTCCCATCTTTTTATTTTTTAAATCATTTGTTTGCTTTTTTTTTAAACTAAGATATTTGCTTTAACTTTCTCTGGCTTTTAGTAAACAAAAAGTCAGGGGGAAAAAATCACATCTTAATGCTTTCTTCTGATTACCTTCCTACCCCAAATGCCTCTGAGACAAGGAGCTATGTGACCAGGTCATTTGTTCCAAAGGAGAAATAGACTGGTAAGAAAATACTGGGAGAAAAAAACCCAAAATGATGTGCTAGAAAATTGGTCATATTAAGGATACATTTTACACACTGAAGAGCAGCTAAAAAGTACTTGGTATTTTAACAAAAGCCATATTATTAAAGCTGGATTTTAGGAAAACTGAAATTATATTGGCAATAGAAATCAGAGGTTAGAGGTATAATATATTAAAATAAACAATTAGAGTAAAATATAAATAAACATTTTCTAACTCTTATTTTACCTTGTGGGAATTTTTGTTTCCAAACATTTACACTTTTGTAGCACTTGACAGATTACTAAAATTAATAGACAGAATCACTGGCCAAATCTGTGGAAATGTAATTAAGGTGATATTAATGAGGAAGGCACAGGAATTGCTCGGAATAGGAATATGTGGGTTGCAAGACAGCAGTGAGAAAAAAAATTAACAGGAATTTCTACAAATAAAATTTAGCAATATATGCAACACGGACAATTTTTGTCTTTGCCCCGAAACAAATTCCATTTTTTCTTTAAAGTTTTCTAAGCATTAATATAGCATATATTAAAAATCAACTTTCCTCCTCCAAAGCCCACATATTCATGTGTGTGTGTGTGTGTGTGTGTGTGTGTGTCCTTTTGAAACAGGGTTTCACTATGCAGTTCAAGCTAGCCTAGAACTCACTTTGCAGCTCGGGTTGTCCTTGAACTAGCAGTGATCATCCTCCCTCAGCCCTTAAGGCTAGGATTACAGAGGTGCACCACAACCCCTGGTCATGTATTCATTTGGTCACTTAATTTTTTTTTTTTACTAAACACATTAAAACTTTAAGGTTTATCCATAACTCAGACTTTGGGCAGTAACCACTAGACTGCAAGTGGTCAGAGCAACACTGGGAATGAAGAGATGTGAGGGATCTTTCATAAAATGTCTGTGGAAGGGAGCCAAAGAAAACGTTTGACTGTTTAAAGTAGTCTAGTAAAAGCTTAACTGGTGGTTTCTGATTTGTAAAGTGTATAGTTAGAGGTGAGTTAGTGGTTTCTGATTAAGTTTAACTTTTCTTGCACTTTATATTAGGCTTCAGATTGCTAAAATAGGAATCCAAGATGCTACAGCCATCTCACTGTAACAGCTTTTCAATTAAAAAATAAAAAATAATAGTCTTAATGTGGGAATAAAGTCAATAAAAAATAATAATAACTTTTAATAGCCCACACTTGCTAATGTCTCTCAAGTTTGTGTACGATCACCTTGGATGAATTTCCACATACACATAAGGAAAACAGCTGTCTTTCAAACTCCTTCCTCTCTGATGATACTACACATATCCTCTAGATCCTCCAGCTTGAAAGTCATAAACTTACCTGAAATATTTTCTTTTTTTATGTACATCACATTTAATTGGTCAACAAATCCTTCCATGTCTTTCCTAGTTTCCTTGATTTTCTCAATCCTTCTGATCATCACGTGCATGAACATAAGTTCAACAGAATATTTATTAAATGGGAAGACTTTTTGAGAGATAAAGTAAATGCAAATTAGTGAAAGACTCCTGTGAACCATTATAAAAATACTCATGATATCACCAAATAATATGTAACCTTGTTAAATCTATGTAAATGAACATTAATTTTCCTTGCCTATAAAATAGACTGCACCAGGTGACCACTAATAGTCTCAGCTCTAATCTTCTATGTAAAGATTGGAAATAGGCCTTCACTGATTTTTTTGATAGGAAGGATTATAACTCCCATAAATATTCTGCACTCAGAGCTGCAGGATTCTGACTATATTACTTTACACAGCAAAAGGGACTTTGAAAATGTAATTAAAATTATTAATAAATCGACCTTATAGTAGTGAATTTATCCTGGATATTTTGCATAGTTCCAACGTAATCCTGTGAATCTTTAAAATAGGAATTAGAGAGTTTGGAAGTAGGAGGAAAGTTCTACTCATTGATGATTTGAAGGTAGGGAGGGAGAAATGAAAGAGTGAAAAGAAAATAAATTCTTCCACAGCCAGTGATCTTGAAACCTTGGGTAATAACCATAGCCTAGCAGATTTCTTGATTATAGTCCAATAAAACTCTCAGCTGAGAATTCAGGAATGCTGTGCTGAATTCCTTACCTACAGAACTATTAGATAATATATATGCCTTGTCTTAAGCTAAGTTTATTACAGTAGCACTGGAAAAATGTGAACACTGTAAGAATAAAGCAATACATTTCTTGCTTTCTTTGCCATACTCTAACCAATATAGGGCAATGGAGAAATAGCCAGAGGGCAGTTGCACATAAAAAGCTAGAATTCCTTAGACAGATGAAAGCTGATGAAGCTGACTTTAAGTCATCTAGACAGAAGTGATTGTTGACTCACAAGAATGGATGCCCTTTCTAAGACATTTGGGTACACGAAGGAAACCAGAAGCTCTTATGATTAAGTCTTCAGGAATGCCCATATTGAAAAGGATGACAGAGAACAAATGTCAGCTATCAGGACTAGAACAGAAATGTGTATAGTTTGGGCAACAAAAAAAATTGAAAAAGTCATACCAGATGGCTTTCATTGTTTCAAGGAAGTGAGAAGAAACACCAGTAAAAAGTGGTGTTTTGTGGGACATTGAGAAAAAAGTTTTGCAACAGTTTTTGCACTAGAGAACTTCTTAAGAAATTAATCAGTAGGACCAGGAAGTTCCTTGGAAGTGAGGTTAGAAGGATTTTTTAATACCACATATTTTCACTACATTGCAGTTTATAATAATCTTGGAGAGTAAACACATGTTCATAACATATCTTCATTATTGTTTTTAATCCCCTGTTCTTCCTCCCTGCCTCCCTTATCTAAATCCTTTTTCCTCATTTTTGTCCTTCTTGATATTAATCTTATCTCATGTTTATCCATATAATGTTTGCATTCATTTAAGTTATCAGGTCCCTGTGCTTGGCGTGTCTCTATTCTACTTGTTTCTCCTTCCCTCCCCTTCTCCTCTCACCCATGTTCTCTTGGATCCTTTGTCATTTGTCCCTCGTCTTGTCTCCATTTATCCATCTTTTTTTTTGTTTAAAGAGGGTAAAACTAAACATAACATAAAGGAACAAAGCAGATCAGAATAAAGCAATGTAAGTGACACAGATTTCAAAGCAAGACAACAGGAGATCAACATTGGCTACCATAATATCTCTTGTTTTCTTCTAAATAGTGGTCTATATCTTCACACACAATGAATTCACACAAAACAAAATAGTATAAAACTGATCAAAGCAGAGTAATGAAGGCATTACAGGCCTTCAAAACCAGACAACAGGAAAATTTAAAATGGCTACCATAATGCCTTGTTCTCCTCAAAACAGCTGTCAATACCTTCATGTATGTTGAAATTAAACAACACAAAACAGACTAAAACCATTCTGAACAAAGAATAGAAGCATTACTGGATTTCACAGCATGACAATACAGAACCAGCAATGGATACCATAATGTTTCATTTTCTTCAAAGTAGCTGTTCATTTCATCATGCATAATATAATCAATTCTTATAAACTGTTTAGAAGACGTTCTAGGCATGTATAAGCCTCTACATGTATACCTATCCTTTCTGTATTAGAGGGAAATACAAAACAAAACAGATTACTAGAAAAACAAGAAACAAAAAAGACAAATAAATAACAATAGCAAAGAGCCCTAAACAATCATGATATAGGCCTTCAAAACAAGGTGGTAGGAACATAACTAATTATATTCTTTGTACTCTGCTTTTCTCAAAAGAGAAATATACACAGTATTTAAGCTTATATTTTTATTTCACTCAACATTACATTTTCCAGGTATATCTATTTTCCCACAAATATCTCAAATTTGTCCTTTTTTTAACAGCTGAGTAGTGTTCTACTGTGCATAGATACCACATTTTCTTTATCCAATTATCTGTTGATGGATACACAGGCTGCTTCCAATATTTAGCTATTACTCAGTGTGTTGCTATAAACATTGGTATGCATATATTACTGTCTTATGATATCTTTAGCTCTTTGAGGAAGATACTTAGAAAAAGGATATCATATAGATCATACGGAATTTCTAATTTTAGTTTTTTGAGGAATTTCCACACTAATTTCCACAATAGTTGTACTAGTTTACACCACCCTTCAAAAATATAAGAGGCTTATTTTTCACTGCAGCAACACCACACCATTTTTTTATTTCTTGATGATTGCCAACCTTTTTAATATAAGATGGAATTTTAGTGTTGTTTTAATTGGCATTTCTCTAATGACCAGGAATGTTGAACATATTTTCATGTATTTGTTGGCCATTTGTACTCCTTCCCCTGAGAAATGTCTGTTCATTTCACTTGACCATTTCTTGATTGGAACTTTCAAGTGATATAGGTTTTTTTTTTTTTTTAGTTCTTTGCATTTCTAGATATTAGCCCTCTGTCTGAGGAATAGCTTGCAAAAAATTTTCTCCATTCTGTACCTTTTAGCCAATTCTGTACCTCTTTACCAATTGATCCATTTGCTATGAAAAAAGCCTTTTAATTTGATGTAACCCTATTTGTTCATTCTTGTTGCTATTTGTTGTGCAATTTTGTCCTGTTTAGAAAATCCTTTCCTATACTTATGCTTTCAAGTGTTTTACCTATTTTATACTCCAGTGAGATTAGTGTTTCTGCTTTAATGTTTAGATCTTTAATCTATTTTTATTTTAATTTAGTATATGTTGAGAGGTAAGTGTCCAGTTTAATCTGCAAAGAGATAACCAATCTTCCCAGCACCACTTGTTGAATAGTCTTTTCTCCAACATATGTTTTTGGTCACTCTGTCAAAGATCAAATAGCTAAATATGTTTGGGGATATTTCTGTGTCCTCAGTTCCATTGCACTGATCCACTGGAAATTTTGTTCAAATGCCATGCCATTGCTTTATAGTATAGCTTGAAGTCAGGTAATGTGGTGCCTCTTACTTCGCTTTCTTGCCCAAGATTGCCCAAGATTGTCCAAGATTGCCCAAGATTGTTTTTGGTATTCAGGATCTCTTCTATATGAATTTTAGGATTGTTTTTTCCTGTCTGTAAAGTATGATGGTATTTTGATTGAGACTGCATTGAGTCTACATAAAAATTTGGAAATATGACCATTTTGACAATGTTGGTTCTGCCTGTCCAGGAGAAAGGTACATCTTTCCACTTTCTGATGTCCTCTTCAATCTCCTCTTTTAAAGTGCTGTGGTTTTTCTATGTAAAAGTTTTTCATGTCCTTGGTTAGGTTTATTCCAAGGTATTTCATGTTTTTTGATGCTACTGGGGCCAGGAGGATTTGGAGTTGTGCAAAGAGTCTGACAGTCCTTACATCTTTATACAGGATATATAGTAATTCAGAAGCAGGAGAAGGGTACCTGAAGGAAGATGGTGTTCCAACCTTGAGCACTGCTATCTGCATGAAGCAGGAGATCAATGAAACAATATTAACATCAACCACAACTAGGAGAAAGACTAAGATTTAGAGATATTCTATTACAATAGGGAGCAGGATGAGTGTCTGACTGAAGTTAAGTCAATTGAAAAGGAAACAAGAGAGTGAAAAATCTTGATGATAATGAAGAGCTTACAACAAAGAGTTGCCTTTGAGACTGCAACATACACTGAACATAGAGATAGAAATTCAGAAGTCTGCATGGTTCATCCAAGAACGCACAACAGGACAGAGGTACATCTTGGTTTTGAAAATTTCGTATCCTTCCCTATGCTCTACTGGAAGTTAAGTGTCTGTAAGTGCTATGTCATGAAGCAGAACCTCTGACTGCCTCGGTGCTTTTTACCCCATCATATCACTTTTAAAAACTATGTGCTTGCTTATATTCAAATCTGCTAATCATTATTTTTATATGTGTTACTGATTATATTCATTGCCCCTAGCAAACCTGTAGGGTAAGGATTTCTATTCCCATGTAGAAACAGAGGCTGAGAAAATTATTTGAGATTTAATTCAACCAAAACATATAGTCTAAGAGACAGTTAGCACTCTTATACTAGCTGTAACTCCAACACTAGCATTTTTCCAGTAAATTTTAGTACTACACTCTTATTCTCCTTTCTTCTGTATTGCCTTAGCCTCTCTTCTTTTCCTGGTTCATATACATGAAACCTTAGCATCAGTGTCTCATTTTTCAATTTGGGCTATCAGAAGCAACATGAATAACACAGCGGTCCCTTGGACTCCCACATGAGCAAAGAGCTTCAAGGATACTTCTTCCTCTTAGACATCACATTCTGTTTTAGATGGGGAGTCAAGGAGTGAAATTAGGCATGTCTTCCCTAAACTACTTCAAACCATATGGAACTGATGCAGTACGAGGATTCTTCCAGAAGACTCACAGCTTGTGCAAGAAAGTGGATTAGGTTAACTTGTGTGTGAAGACTCAGAGTGTGTTTAAGAATATGGAGAAAAGAAAGAGTAGGTCAAATAAAAGGAGAAAAGAAACAAAGCCATGTTGGTGCATGCCTGTAAGCCCAGCACTTTGGGAGGCTGATTCAGGAGGACTAAAAGTTAAAGTCCAATCTAAACAATTTAGTGGCTTAGCAAGATCCCCTCAAAACTGAAAATAAAAATAAACATGTGTTGAGGATGTAGCTCATCGGAAACACCAATTCAGTTCCTAGAATGAGGAGAGAGGGAGTTAGGGAGAGGAGCAGGAAGATGAGGAGGGGAAGAAAGAACAAGGAGGAGGAAGAAAAGAGGAGAGAGGAATTGAAAAGAGGAGGGGAGAGGTGGGAAGACAAGAAAATATGAAATGCAGCAATAGAGAGAAAACAGAAAATTCAAAGGAAAAGTCTATAGTAGTAAGGAAAGATTTTGAGGACAAATAATAATGTAAATAAATCCCTTTAAATGAAGGCTAAAAGAACACGGACCTATTCCGATTCTTCACTTTTACTAAAAGAATTTATTAGTTAAGATGCAATTAAAATGTTTTCTATTTCCAAGTGATTTTTTTTGTTTTGTTTTGTTAATCGGTACCGGGAATCGAATTCACAACTGTGCGCTTGCAAGGCAGGTGCTTATGCCGCTGAGCTAAATCCCCAGCCCCTCCAAGTGATCTTGAGGTACTTCTTTAGTCCCACATTTTCACATAATGGGGAATTCAATTACATAAACGTGCATAGGTACTATTTGTTTTGACTACCCTTTCCTGATCTGTTCTTCTCTCCCTTTTGGAAATCTGATAAAATGAAAATAGGAGAGGAGGAGACCCATTGAAGGTCAGTATGTACCTTTCATCACTAAGTTAATGAGGCCAGGAGATGTCACAGCACTATCTGGGAGATTAAAATGCCCCTAATGGTTAGGACAACACTAGCCATTTCTAGTCTTTGAAAAATACAATAGATCACAGATACTCCACAGGATTTCAATAACTTTAATTTATGTAATGAACAGTTAATTTCATGAATTCCTCTTTGCATCTAAGCAGCGAACTGCTTTCAAACATAAGCAATTCTTCTCCCAAATACTATCCTTCAAGGTAATTTGTTTTCCTGGACATCTCTGGGCTCCCTTCAAAAACAAGGTTTTGTAGTCAGCTACAAGATACTCAATTGTGAGATGGAGGCTCCCTCTACTGGAAATGTGGTTTGTTGCAGCAGGTGTGACCACTAACCAGCTTGAAATTGCTAATTCCTTGTGACTAATGTATGATTACGGCTAATGAAGTGAATACCAAGGATAATAACTAGTTAACACACATGTTCACACACACACACACACACACACACACACACACCCATTCTCTGAAAGTCTATAATTCAGCAGTATATTATGAGCAAGCTAGCTTTTGTCTTTTATTTTTTTCTATGCTTTTTTGCTGTAGATACGTAGGATTTTTTTCCATATCTGTTACTAGATTAAACTTTAAGGGCTGTGTTTTCATACCTGAGTGACTCACGTTCAAGTGAAATTCTTCATTTACCTCATTGGAAGCATGATTTTTTTTTAACTTACTATTTGTATTGCTTTGGGTAAGCTAGTTAATTTCTCAGAATCTTTGATTATTGACCTTGGAAAATAAGAAAACACAATTTTCTAGGCTTGTTGTGAGAATTCTAATACAAAATATCTGTGAATTACACAAAAATATTTCTGTCATAGTAGAAAATAGTGCTTCCAAATTATGTTTCATTCCTCAATCTCTTCTGATCAGGCCAATGAATTTAACTAGAAATATGAAAATTACAATAAACAAAACAGCAAAACTTAAATTCATTTTAAACAGTCTATGAAAATGAACAAACACCTTTCAGTACATTCTCTAGACAGACAATATGCTAGAGAAATAGGCCATAAAAATGACTAAGACAGTACTGTTGCTGGCTTCTCATTCTTTTCATACACATAGAGAAAATAAGAGTTTCTTGCATCTATCTCAGTTCCTGTGCTTTGCCATCCCTGTAATTGCTCCAAAATCATCTTTAGTCATGTGTTTTTTTTCACCACCCTTTGTGAAATACAAAGCCATATGCTTCTAGTCCGAGACTGTCCTCCATTAAACACATAATAATTTTTCTACTTTATATCTCTTTTCTCATTCTTCTCTTACCCCTTTGAATACACAAACATAAACAATGTTGCTTTCTCACTTTTTATCTTTCATTCTGGGAGCTAGACATGAAAGATGAAACAAATACCTTGCTTCAGCTAATCCATATACTCTATTTTCAGTGTTCCCACCTTTAAATTATTTTATTCCACAACAATGACCATTATATATAAACCAAAGGTTTTTAAAAGTGAGATTGGCTCTCTCAAATCTAAAAAGCACAGTACATTTTTCTTTATCCTGCTTTAAGCAAATAGCACAAAGTACAACTAAATCCATGAGAAGGAAACTAGAAATCTCTGGATTATTGTGTTGCCACTGGACTCAGAGGTCTGTAATGTCTGGAGTAATGAAAACATGGTATAAAACTGATACACATTTCACTCCTAAGAACTTCTTTAAAGTTTCAGCATAGATAGTCCTTTAGAAAAACAATCTGATTAAAAATAAAACAACAAAGTTTTTGCAAAAACGTAGACTCTACTACACATCCAAGTATCTACAGATGCTTCTATCAAATCAAACAATTTTTTTTTCCTTCTTAGAGCTTTAAGCATGATAATCTAGACTAAGACTCTATGGGAGAAGGCAACAGTAACTAAATTAATAGATCCCAGAACTATTCCTATTTTATAGTTCATTGCACTTGAATTTACTCCCTTCATAATGATCTTTATAAATTCCATCTCAAATGCTGTCCCAAAGTCTAGATTATAAGCTTCATGAAGGAAGGGATGGTGGTGACCTTGACCTCTATGGGACAGTTGGCATTTGCCATAATGCAGCAATAACACAAGTCACACAATCCAAGTTTGTGCAGTTCAATTAAACTAAACTGAGCATCCTTCCTCAAAATATTTTAAAATTCAGACATATATGTGATTTTGTTAACAGAAAGGTTCTAAAATAATCAAGTAAAGGCACTGAGACTTCAATATATCTTGGATCTGTAAAAAAGTTACTAAGCTTTGATCTAAAAATGGTAGTGACAGGATCGATCTGGGGTGGAATTCACCATTGTAACAATTTTGTTATTCCCTTCCTAATGTCTTTCTCTTTCCTTGCAGATCTTTCAATCTTTATACTTGTTTTTGTTAGCCACATGAAATAAATAAAAGAGAACAATTGAGTCAGACACCTTCTGCCACACTTAGAATTTCAGTGCAGACATGTTTTTCTATGAATCTATGAGAAGAGACAAAATTCAAGCCTGTAGTCACTCCTGTTACCCACTGAAGACTGCAGCTACCTTTACTTCTATAGACTGTCTATTTTAAGGCAGATGCCTTAGTAACCCTATCTGCCTGGAAATGAGTACATTCCCTGGTATCTCAGCACTGCACAGAAGTTACAAGGTGTTTTTCTACTTAGCCCTCAACAATGGAGATAAGATTTGAGACCAGGAGATTTAGAGAAGCGGGGAAGCCTCTTAGCAAGAATATCTGCCATGCTAAACTGTCAATAATTTCAGAAATCTGGGCAGGATGAGAAAGACACTTGACACTGCTAATCAGTTATATCAGTCAGTGTTTACCAGAGAAACAGATATAAGATATACACATACATGAGCATTTACAAGATTGATTTACAATGGCCAACCACAGAATAGGATGAGGAAGCATGCGCACTGCAGACCAAAGGATTTAGTCAAAGGTCTCGTGCTCACTTCAGTGTCCTATGTGAGTCCCTATCAGGAGGCTGATGGGTCTGTGATGGAAGGCTGCAGATTGCATGCCAGAAGGCTGAACAGTCTACACCAGAAGCTGAAGAGTCTGCATTACAACCCAACAGATGACGTCCAAGGTGAAAGAAAAGACTGGAGCTCCTCCAAAGAAAAAGAAGCACATCCATTCTTCTTCATTTCCCCTTTATTCTGTCCAGCCTACTAGTTGCCCTATAGTGGGCCTTCTACACCCTAGGGTGTGGAATTGCTGAGCCAATTTAATTTAGCTGAGCTTCTCTTACTCAAATTGAGACAATCAGCTATCACAGAAGTCTAAGATCAGTCTAGCACCCCTGCCTAGTAGTAACCTACCAAGGTCAGTACTAACAAGTCAGGGTGCAGGGACAGCCAAACAGCGTCATGCTGAAAGACTTGTTCTTAACCAGAGCCAAAGCTGCAGAAGAGAATAGGATTAAAAGAATGGCATACATTTTCAATTCCCATTAATATTTTATGTATCTTTCCAGGGCTATGCTACTTTTCATTCCCTGAGTTTCTACACATCAACTTCATAGAACTTACTTATGCCTCTACCCTGCAAGGTGGAACTGGTGTCCATATTTGGTGAGAGAGGCATTTATTCTCAACTTTCTGGATATATTCCTTCTCCTGCAGAATACATACAAATAATGGTATAGTCCATTGACTATTTAAAAATTCCCTTTAAAAAAGTTGAATATTGTGCAAAGGAGGAAGGAAAATGACTGAGTTTCACTAAGGAGAAAACAGCTATTCCTTTAATCCTTATCAAGGCTATTCTTATTTAGTCTCAGAATTGTATTCTGCCTCTAACCTTTTGCCTGCCATGGAAATTGTGGACTGGCCAGTTTAAGTCCTGAGTCACAGCTCATGTGGCTAGTGATAGAGGTATCCATCAAAAGGATGTTTGACTTGTAGTCCACTGCATTCAAGTGGACCT
>PVJX010037830.1:0-16692 GCA_004027295.1 Dolichotis patagonum
TCCCAGGACTGCCACTCCCTCCCCAGATCATCAGCCCACCAAGCAGCAGAAGCCAATGGGGATGTGGGGGGCCTTGACGGTGGCAGCATCTCAGTGAGCTGATGGAGCAGTGATAGGGGTGGCATGGGGACAAAGAGGGTGGGGCGGGTAGGACAGCCCAAACGCAGTGGGTGAGGGAGGGATATCTGCTGTGCACATGAGGCAGGCGGGCTGCGGGGTGGATGATGGTCCCACTGGAGAAGCCTTAATGAGCAATCGGGCTCAGAGGAGCCAGCCATCCACTAATGGCCTCTGAGCCTCTGACCCCAGACAGATCTGTGACAGGGCTAATGAGGAAGTCCAGCTGAGGGACACTGCACGGTGACCCTGGTCTGAGAGGGTCTGGACAGAGGGCCTGCGTGGGAGCCAAGTCAAGGGCCAAGTCCCCAACAGCCCCAAATGGCCTTCAAAACCTTGGGCAGCCCTCAGTTTACCCATCCAGGTGTACTGTGACACAGAGGAATGAAGGGAATGGTACTCAAAATGGGAAACCTGGGTGGGCTGGGACTATACCACACCTGCCTGGCCTGTGCCCGGGGACAGGGAGACCCTCCCCAGGGGCTGCTACGTGGGCCCTTTATTTTTCCAGTTGCATCCCTTTCTTAATATTGTACATTGAAAAATTTTAAACTCACAAAATCCACAAGTGCCACCTGATGCACCAACTCCCTGCCCCGCCCACTCCAGCTTTGTCATCATAGCTGTTTCAACGATGGCCGCTGAGGGAGGAAAGAAGTGGCCCTGGACAGGTCAGCTCTCTGCACTGGGGTTTCCTGCCATTTCCTGCTGAGTTTTTGAGCTGAGAGTGGTGGCTGCAGCAGAGGTACCATGAGTCCCTCACTGGTGCAAGAAAGGTGGCAGGTCCCCACTGAGGTCACCCTCTCTCTGCCTCTTTCTCCTCTCTCTCTCTCTCTCTCTCTCTCTCTCTCTCTGTGCGTGTCTCGCTCGCTTTCTCTCTCTGG
The DNA here is from genome assembly GCA_004027295.1 of Dolichotis patagonum. NCBI lineage: Eukaryota > Metazoa > Chordata > Mammalia > Rodentia > Caviidae > Dolichotis > Dolichotis patagonum. Next base: position 1,002 of record PVJX010037830.1, read on the forward strand.
AATAGTCAGAATCTTATGGGGAGCTTGGCTGCGGGCCTCCTGGTTTTGTCCCACCTGCTATCCCGCCTCAGTGCACCGCTGTGGTAAGGATAAAACCATAGCCTGTGGGAGCACCTTGTTCTCACTTTAGTGAGAACTGAGGAAAGGAGCAGCCCTGGATCAGCTCCCAAGGGTACTGCAGGCCCAGGCCCTGGGGCGATCCATAAGCCCTTCAAATTCGTGTTCACATGCTCCCCTTTATTCCTTTATGGGTCAGTACCCAGTATCCTCGGTGTGAAAATCTGGTCCCTTGTCCTCCATGTCCAGAGCTAGCTAGTTCAGTCTGAGCCTGGTGGCAGGCCAGCAAGAACAGCACCCACCTCAGATGGGGAACACTTGCTCAAGGGCAAGTGGCTCCGGTGACCCTACTTGAAGGAGGAGGGGCACATCGCAGTGCCAGTTGGGAATCGGACCAGACAAGTGGGAACAAAATGGAACTGGCACACATTGGGGCAGGAGGTCTCCAGCACCTGCTACCAGCTGGGTTCCTGGCCACTTCCAAGCCACTTTCCACGGCGGGCAGAGCTGGCAGACTCAGGGTAGAGAATCACTCTCTTCCTGGTCTGGAATCACTCTCTTCCTTCTCTTCCTTATAGAGAAGGCTCACATGAATAAACCCATGGGGCTCCAAGTCTAGAGGATTAGGGCACCACCAATCAACCATTCTCACTTCAGTGTGAACTGGCAGATGGAAGAGCCCCAGATCAGATTCTAGGAACATGGTAAAACAAATCTGATGGCAGTAGGTTACACTCAGGAACCAGAGATACTGGGGCAGTAAAAGGACCCGAAGACATCCCATGGGAGCAGCAGATGTCCCAGTCCATTAGCTCTGAGACTTGGGACACCAGTAGGGTGGGGCAAAGGCTGACTGAGCCATCCACATGGCCACAGCATAAGCCAAGAGAGGCAAGGAAAGAGACAGACTGTAGCTACCTGGCCCAGTCTTGGGAGAGACCCTACCCTTCTGGACAAGGGTGCTAGGCCTTCACTCTTTATCTGGCATCCAGCATGGGGAAGTGAGTGTGGCCAGGGCCAGCAGCACAGCTACCCACCAGCACCAAGGTGCCTGCATTCTGCAGGGCATCAGCAACTTTGACGGGTTTTCATTTAACTTTCTCTTTATCATAATTACTTAGAAAACTATTAAGTGCAGTATTAATCATTGAGTAATTATTATCTGCTCTTGTATTAATTATCTGGCCATCGGGAATGTCACCAAGATTTAAGCTTTTTAATTGTTAATGATATTTCCCAAACATGGGCAAGGTTCAATGCACCTCCATATACTCTCTCCCTACCTGGATGAGGCAGGCTGCCCCCCTACCTACACTGCTTGGACCCAGAGCAGGAATCTGGGTGAGCCTGGGTGGCTGAACTCTCTCTCCAGTCCCCTCTTGCTGGGCCCTGAAAGACGCCCACTCCTTAGCTTCCATGCCCTGCCCACACCCCCTGGCCAGAGGAGGCTGACCCACAGCCCCTACCATGGCCCAAAGATAGCCACCTCTGGTGTGCTGGGAGGATTATGCTGGGGAGACTGAAGAGTGTCCCATAGCTAAGGAGGAACTGCCAAGAGCCACTCTGCTATGTGCACACAGGCTACTTTGCCAGGATCAGACAGCCATGTGGATATCTGACTGGAACTGGAGAGCCCAGAGCAGGATACACCAGGCTGTGTGGGGTGATATCATGTGACCAAAGTTTCCTAACACCACCAAGGGCCCAAGCTTCCTGCTGTTCTCAGTGAGACAATGTGGCAAGGCTACCTTGCTGACACGCATCATCGGCATCCCTTCCATGGCCTTCTATGGGTATCCTGACACTCTGCCCTCATGGCCTGCTGGCATGAGCACTGCATTATCCCCATCTCACAGCTAAGCAAACTGAGTCTCACCAGGAAATCTGCACAGCAGGCTCACAAGTGATGAGTTCTGTGTGGGTCAGGCCCACGGTATGACTGGCTACTTCCCCTTACTTCTGGGGGGCCACGGAGGCTACTCTCTAGCTTCGGTGGATGTGGTATGGACAGACGGACATACCCGTCCATCTGTAGAGTAGAGAGTGCCCTACTCTTTGCTGCCTCCTCAGCCCAACTTGCTCAATGGCCAGGCTTGGGCTGGTGCCGAGACAGAACGAGGCACTAGGGACTGTGTCCGTGGACAGCCCTGACCTACTCCTCTTCCTGTTCCACAATGGCCACCCCCACAAACTGCCACATCAGATACTCCTTAACTGCAATCAGACCAGTATGGTGAGTTTTGTGTCACAGAAAGTACCAGCCATTGGAACCTAGTATGGATTTGTCAATATGGTGCTATGACAGCAGTGGTACTGGTGGCAGTGGTGGTCACAGTCATCACAGTGATGGAGCTGGCAGTGGTGGAGGGGATGGTAGCCGTGGTAATGGTAGTGATCTAATGGTGATGACAGAGGTGGTGGTGATGGAGGCAATGGTGATGATGCTGGTGGTGGCGGTGTCATGCCCATGACAGCAATGATAATGAGACGTGATTCTCCCAGCCCTAGGATTTCCAGGACAGGCAACTTCTTTGCCACCCCCTCCTGTACCCTGGCCCTTCCCTACCTGGTGGGCTGCCCCCAGAGGCAAGAAGAGTAGCACTTTGACCAAGTCTGACAAGGCAGTCAGTATATCTTGAGCTCACAGAGAACATTTAATCTTAGTTAAAAATAAATAAGTGCAATTATTGGAAAGGGAAAAATAGCCTAGTATTTACTGCAAGTGAATCGAAGGTAATTACTCTGGGAAAAGTCCTCTTTCAGGATGCCGGGCACCATCCCTCCCATCAGCTTCAAAGGTGGCAGATGGGGCCACTTTGCAAGTCCTGCTAGCTCCAGGCCAACTGGCTCCTGGATTCCTTGACAGTCACACTCTAGCCCCTGGCAGACTGTCCCCAGGCCCTCCCTCTCTACTGTTCACATGACAGGTGCGACCCCAGGAGCCAGTAGCCAGCTGCTTCCCCCCACCCTATAACAACAACCTACCTCTGTGTAGAGAACAAGACTTTATCTTCCCTCCCCGGGTCCCAACCCAGCCCAAGTAGTTCTCACAAGTACCCTCCTGCCTGCTAAGACAGAACCCTGAGGATTGAAGCCCCTCTCAGCAGGGCAGAGGTAGGACAGGGCGCTGGCCTGGACTGTAAGAATGTGGGTCAGGGCAGCCAGAAGGTGGGGTTACAGGGCTTTCAGGGGAGGCCCAGACCAGCCCAGGCCCCATACCTAGCCACAGGGTAGGCCAGGCCTCTCTCCTGAGCGATAGTCCTGTGGGTCCTCATGAAAAGGGTCAGGCAGCCTCCCCACAGCCTGAAACCTCCTCCCTGCTATGGCCCAGTGAGGCCAGCTCAGCTGTCTTTTCTCTCCCCTTGTCTGGCCTGGGATGGGACAAAGTCATCTGCCCCAGAGTCACCTCAGAATCTGCTGAGACTAGAGCTTCCTAAGGTGACCCAGTCTTGACCCCCCCCCCCGCTGTCCAGGCTTGGCACTGTGACCCAGATGGGTCCCCATGATGCTGATGAGCGGTCAGAAGCCACCCTTATAATTAATGTGAAATGTGCTGCATTTGCTGGGGGAGGAAAATCCCATCTTGGAACTACACATTGGATGCAAGTTCAATTTCACCCTTGGGGCCATAAAACCCTTTTTCCAATCACCTGGTGATGTTGGCTGCCAGCACCGTTAATCCTGGAGATGTTATTTAGAGCCAAGACATCACTGGGGGAAAAAAATCAGGTGCAAGCCCCATAAGGAACCTCCAGTTGTTCCCCATTCAACAATGAATGATGCAGACCTTAGGGTGCTGGGCGGGGAAGCCATAAAGACGGGCCCATCCCTACAGCCACGAGGGGCTGGGGTTGAGTCTCCCTTCCTCCCCCTTTCCCCCCAAATGTACACTGTTATGAGCTGGCTGCACAGCCTAAGATGGGCCCATCTGCAGGTGGGAAGACTGAGGCAAGGAGTTGGGGAGAAGGAACTCCAGGGGAGCTTAGCCCCACTCACCTGCCAACATTGTCCTCCTCTCCCTCAAGCCACCCAGCCATCTTCTCCCCAAGATTGCTATCATCTCACAGCCTGTCTTTAAAAATCGTTTCCTTGATTACCGAGGGTAACAATGAAAACACGTAATTGAATCTCCAAGAAATTACCATTTTTATAACTTGCGCCCAGTTCCTGAGATAAATTAAATGTCTCCCTCGTAAGGCGAGCTCGCTCCCAGTGCATCAGCAAGGATTGATATTACCCTTTATCATCAACACGGGGTCTTAGGAAGAACAGTTCTGGAGGAGGCGCCCAGTGACTCCTTGTACAGCCTTGAGTAGGTGCCATTGGCTAGAGGGGCAGTCACCAGCCAGGAGAACATGATAGGCAGGCTGAGGGGCCTGGCAGCTGGCTCCTTCCCTGGCTGGTTGGGTGAGCACAGTAGTGAGCAGGAGAGTGGCTTAGGCCAGACTCCCCAAGGAATCCAATCCTGAGGTCCCAGTTGGCAGGCGGCTACAGCTTTCTGGGAAATGTGACCCAGAGAGCCCGAGGGAGGGACAGCAGGAGGGATATGGGCTGGAAGTATGATGAAACAAGAGGAGGAGCCACCTTCCATCCTCTCCTGTTGATCACAGAGAGCTGGCCCACTGTCTACTTGGTGAATGACACAGGTCCCCTCAAAATCAGGCAGCTGAGCGGCTCTGAGGGGAGCAGGCTTGGAGGCACCACCAGGTGCAAGGCCAGCGAGCAGCTCTGCTACACGGGGGCCACAGTCCTGCCCAGCCACACCCGTCCAAGGGAGCAGCAGGTTAGGAAGCAGGTGACCGATCCATAACTTAGCAAACTGGCTAATTGGAGGACTGAATGGTGGCAGTTAGTTTGTGTTTCCTGCTGGCTCAGGTAGGGGCTGTTTGGGAGTCAGGAATCTGAAGCCTTCATCCTGATGACTGTGAGTGTGAGTGAGTGTGATCAACTTCAAACATGGGACTCAGTGGCAGACTTTCGGCAGCCCGAAGGAGAGAGACCCTGGTGCGTTGGGACCTGCACCATGTGGTTGACTTGGGGTGCCGGGAGAACAAGGAGCTCCTCCCCTCTCTGGGGGGCCGCTGTGATCCTACCGGCGTGTGGGCTGAGAATCAAACATCTCATGTCGTCCTGTCCCCCGTCCCGTGTCCCCTGTCTGCTCCCCCTTAGCAAGTGGGAGCCAGTGAACTACACATCTTGTGAAAAGATTGGCTATGTTATTTAGTATGAGCTCCCCGTATGCAAAGATATGGACAACCATTTGGAAGAAAACAAGAGACAATATGACAGATAGTGAAGATCTCTGGTTGTCTAGCTTTGAAATTTATGCTTTCTTATGTCCTGTTCTGTTTTGTTGTGTTTAATTTTACCCCCTTTAAAATTAAAAAAAAAAAATTAAAAAAAATAAAACATGGGACTCAGGAGCGAGATTACTCAGGAGAGAAAGGTCTTGCCACCAATCATCCCACCAGGGAGGAGCAATGCTGCCAGTGGGACAGAGGACCTATTCCCCAGGGATGTGAGGGGGTAAGGCCCAAAGAATGGACCTCAGGTGTGGGATGCACTCCGGGTCAAGGAAAACTAGCTAGGGTTTGCAGGAGCTGGAACCCACACTCAGGGCAGACCTTCTCCTGGGAGAGCCCTCTGGACAGCACCCTCTGGTGGAGCTGGCTGGCAGGACTGCTGTAGGGCCGGCTAGTGAAGATCACAGCGCAGGCAAATATTAGGAAGAGGTATCCCTCCCTATACCCTTCTGCTCACTCCTAGTCCCCCAGACCCTCCCACCTCCAGTGAAGGCCTGCCACCCCAAGGCTCACCTAGAAGCTCTAAGGGAGCCAAACACCCTCAATCTGAGGCAGAGTGTGACCTCAGTCCACTTCTTAGCCACTTCCTCCTGGACTGGGCAAGGGAGCCCTGCAACAGGCCCTCACGACAGCCTCCAAGCAATGCAGGGGACTGTAGCCGAGGGACAAGGCTGGACTCAGGCCCCACTGAGAGGCCAGTCCCCGAGCAGCAGGCTCCCAGCCCCCTTCTCAGGTCCAGCTCTTGCTCTACCCTCCAGCATCCAGACCACACCCACCACCCAGAGCCTGGACAGCCAGCCCAGACACAAAGCACCTGGTCCCCAGTTCCACTTCGTCCCCTGGAGTCCTATCCTACCAGGTCTGGGCTCAGATGTATGAACTGGCTTCAAAGGCCAGAGTGGATGGAGCTGCACAGAGGCATGAAGGGCCTCAGCCAAGGCCAAGTCTTCTGCACCCAGAGAGCAGAGGTCATGGTGGGCCAGACTCAGGGGAGAGGGGGAAGGGTGAGTGCTGAGCTCTGGGGGGCTCTCCCCACCCACTAGGGAGATTTAATGTGCTCATCTCCAGGCCCTTGTGATAAGAAGGAAGTAAGGCAGAGACAGCCTCAGGGACCCTGAGGTCATTCCAAAGTAGTGACCGTACCCAGCCTCCTAGCAGGTCCTCCACCTCAGACCAAGGTCAGAGCAGCATCTCCTTCTGAAAAGTGCTGGCCTCCACCCTGCTTTGAGGGTTCCCACCTTCCCCAGTCCTCCCAACCTTCCAGGTGACCCCCCCTTGCACTCAACATCCCAACCACTGACCTCCCAGAGGGTCCAGCACACCCAGGTTTGCCTCGGCCCTGGATGCAGCTTTCTCTCTGCTCCACCCTCTAGCTTCCCACAAATAGCAGCACCAAACATTCCCACACACTGGTCAGAGCATGATGACCCCGGGCAGGCCTGTTCTACGGCCTTGAGACCCCTACCACCACGGCTACCCATTGACAGGAGGGCTAACCTTGGTCTAGCTCATGGCAGGCAAGGGGCCCCTGGACAATGCTAAGGTTAGCCCCAGGATATTTAGCGTCCACAGTGGAAAGAGGGACACCCTCAGGCCAACAGTGCCAGCCCCTGCCCTGCGTTTCACTGGAACTGCAGAATCAAGCGAGGAGGGGGCTTCTTCCCCAGTACAGGCCCTGCTTTTCCATAAGATCCAGCTGAAGTACACCAACCTCGGGTTTCCCATTTACTCTCTGTAGGGCCTGCCCTGGATACTGGGGCCCCAGAAACCTGCATCTGCTCTGAAGGGTTGTAGCTCCATCTAGTGGTCTATTGGAGAATCGCACTCCACTCCTTTTGTTACCTTCAGCGACTTGGGAGAGGAGAGGAAGGTAGCAGGGATGCAAGGTCACGCTGTGACCCCTGGAGGTAGCCCTTTACCTTCCCTGTAGCCTCTATTCAATCCAGGGGACTGCTATCAGTGTGCAGAGATAGGCCTCGGGAACTCACTGCCAGGAACTGGACAATGCAGATTCTGGCCCCAATAAGGTAAATGTGGCCCTGACCATTAAGCCCTCCAGCCAGCTGTCCTCCTGGGCATGGATAGCTAGCTAAACAGGGATAGAAAAGCAGCATTAAGCCATGTAGAGTGGCACACACCTGTAATCCCAGATACTCTGGTGGATTGCAAAGTTAAGTCTAGCCTGGGCAATTTAGCAATTTAGTGAAACCTTGTTTCAAAATAAAATAAGAGCTGGGGATATAGCTCAATGAAAAGGCCCTGAGTTCAATTATCAGTACTGACTACAAAAAACAGTGAGGGAGAAAGGACATGGAAGGAAGGTAGGAAGGAAGGAAGAAAGGAAAGGAGAATAAATGGGGGTCTGAGCATACTGTGTGGGTGATCATGGGGAGGGACAAGGGATCCTCTGGGTCCAGGCGAGGGTAAACACATCACTTCAACTGCAGTGACCCTGGTGGACAGCGGCCATGCAGCCCCAGCATACTGTCTCCCCTTGGAGTCCTCCCCTTGGAGCATGTTAAGAACTGGCTCAGAGACAGCTCACATCCTGGGCTGATGGTAATTTACTGGGGCCATGTTGTCCACAAGAGAATTTTCCTTGATATTCTTACTATCTCTGATTCTTAAACAAAAAATGTGAGCAGCAAGTGTCCAGAGTGTCGCCTGGGAGGGAGACAAATGATCTGCTACCACCTGCGTGCTGGAGCCGTGCAGTCACTCTGGGGACAAAGCCGTCACGGTCCATGCCTTCCTCTCCCTGAGTCTCAGCCGCTGAAAGGAGAATAGCTAGGAGGACCTCACAGGCACAGACCTACCCGGCGCCCTCGGCCACACCCTGCTCCCAGGATCGAGCCCCCAGCCCGTTCTGCTCTCCAAAGCTGGGGAGTGGAGGGATGGCCACCCAGCACTGGTTGGCCTGTGTCTACTTGCTGGGAGTGAAGGACTGGCAGCCCTGCCTTTTGGCCCTGGGGTGGGGTGGTCTCTTTCCAGGCTACCCCACCCCTCGTCCAGCTCCTAGTGGATCCATCCTTCTGGCTGTGAGTCCAGGGGCACCTGACAGGCCTGAGACTTCTTCAGAGTCTATGGACCTTGGCCCCAGACATTTCTCCAAATTCTGCTGACCCCTAGAAGCTCTGAGGGCGTGAACAGAATAGGATCCCAGTGAGTACACAGGGCCTGTCTCCCAGTTTCTCAAAAGAAGTGGAGACCTTGAGCAGCAAGGGCACTGTGAGGAGTGCAGGAGTGCCCCAACCCAGGCCCAGAGCTTGGCAGGTAATGCCGAGTCTCCGTACCAGTGGTAAACCCCAGCTTCTCCTCTTCTCTCTCCTGTGCATCCCCTGGACATGAGCCAAGGAGAGGCAAGGGAGATGAGGGTAGCCCCTCCTCTCACTCCAGGCTCCCCAAGGCCATCTGGGCGTCATGGCAACACGAGCAGGAAGCGGCTGCTATAGCAACTGGCGTCCAGGGAAGTGTGCTGCCTAGCAACGGGGACCACAGCTCTCCCCCACCACATTCTGGACAGCCACACTTTCCACCAGTGTGGCTAAACTTCCAGCATCCAGCCAGTGCCCAGTGCTTCTCTCCTATGCAGATATCCCAGAACCCCTTGCCCACTCCCACCCAGGACACCCACTGCAGGGCACTCAGTAGACGTTAGCATATCTGGCCCCATTTATGAGAAGCCCACCAGGTCCGGGACTCTTCTCTCTTCTGCGAGACCCAACCTCACAGGGTATCCAGCTCACAGCCACATGGCAAGGACCAAGGAGAAGGTGAGGAAGGTTTTGGGGGAGGGAACATGTTAAGAACTGGCTCAGAGACAGCAATCTTGCAGACAGGGCACAGCATGAGGAAACGTAGATTTACCAGGAATATGGGACTTGCTTGTGGAGAAAGGAGGTGGCAGGAGGAAGCGGTGTATCCAGGGTGCCCTGGGCACTTCCTCATAGCCACTAGATGGCCACAGCCCAGCCCGCACCCCTGTAGTAGTACCTGAGGAACTTAGCCAGCAGCTTATCTTCATGACCACCACTATCATCATTATTATTATGGGGTCACGGAACTTCCCGGACACCTATGAGGCACCTAGCAGGCCTGAGAGGAACAGAGCACAAGCCAAAGCCACCACTCAGCCTCATCCCCCAACACCAGCCGCTCTAGGCCTTCGACTGTGTTCTCCTCACACCCAGCCATGGCCTCCTCACCTCAGAGGCCTTCTAAGAGTCCTTCTTGGCTCCATCTCTGATCCGAGCACATTCTGGGCCCAGGATACTTCTACGTGTCCCCAAGGGGCTGTAGAGACAGCCACATGACAGTTCAGGGACAGCTCAAGGGCAGCTGAGGCAGGTTCCAGGCCCTTCCTGTTGCATGGGTCCCCAGTCACACAGCCCACTGCTATAAGGTACACAGATGCCACTCAGTCCCTGGAAGCCTGCAGAGACCTCTTGGCGTAGGGTCATGTGTGGTTGGTGCAGTCTGTTGCCAAGACCCCAGGGGCCCCTGCTGTGTATCCTTATCACATGAAGAAGAGAACAGGAGCGAGGTCATCTGCAGGCAAGAGACCATAAGCAGAGGTGACTGAGGGGATTCCCTGGGTATGAACCAGGGGTGAGCAGTAGATTGGGCTGGCTGGGGCTGGCTTTGTGCTGTGGTGTCCATTAACAGGTACAGCAGGTCAGCAGGTATCAGCGAGAGCTGTTCTGGAAAAGCCCCAGACCCTCCTTCCATTCCAGACCTCCGGGCTGCAGCAGAAAACATGGCCTTGCAGCGAGAAGCCTTCTTCCTTCCAGAGGCCTGGCTTCCTACAGTCAACCAGAACAGGCAACAAAAGATGTCCTGCCCCAACCCACTGTGTCCCTGAACAAGAACGGAATAAGAAAATAGGATCCAATGAGCGCAGAACAGGAAGCACTTGAGTAATGGAAGACACAGCTCAGCAATTAGAAATATGACGGCTGACATTCAATGTACACTTTTAGAAAACATAGACACACTGTTATGCACTGGATAATGACATTTGGGCTAACAACAGACCACATTGTAGATGAGTGGTCCAATAAGATTATGATGAAGAGAGGTGGGGCACAGCTCACTAGCAGGGTGCTTTGCCTGTTATACACTCAGCCCTGGATTCAATCCCTAGTCCTGAAAGGGGGGAAAAACAAAAGATGATAATAGCGCTGAGGTTTCCCATCAATTAGTGATGTTGTAGCTGACAGGACTTCACAGCACATTTCTTGTGTGTTTATGACACAGGTGTAAACAGACCTACTACACGGCCAGCCACATAGAAGTCCAGTGGACAAGGATAATAAATGACTGTGGCACTGGGTGATGTCTACGCATTCCCTATACTACACTTCTGTTGTTGTTTGAGAGTATGTCCTTCTACTTGTTAAAAAAAATTTACTGTAAAACAGTATGCCGTATTACACCAGCAGCCTTCAAACATCCTACATTTATTGAGCCTCTTGACTGCATCATCTTCTCTTGTGCTTGATTTCATTTTGTATTGTTCTGTTCATCATGGCCCTAGAAACAATAGGCTATGCCCCCATCCACACGTAGGCACACATCCACACGTGCACATACACATATGCAAAGTGTGATCAAAATATAGTGAATATTTAAATTTTTTGAAAGTTATTGTAGCAAAAAGCACATTCCCGTTCACCCTCCTCAGGACCTTCCCCCTCACTCTGAATGCACTTACCCCACAGTTCTTGCCCCTTTCTGAAGCAGTTCTGGAACTCCTCTTTGAGCATCTTTATGAAGTGTGATTAAAAAAAATATAGTGAATGAGGCTGCTGAGGGCCATCCACAGAAAGACAGCCACATAAAAACATCACACTGTGTCTTTGTCTACCTTATTCACCAAATCTGGCACCCTGCTACTTCTGGCACTTTCCCAAAGTCAAAAATGACCATGAAAGGTAAACATTTTGAATCAATTCAGACACTGAAGCAGCCACAAAAGTACAACTAAAGACATTCCCAAAAAGAGAAGTTCCAGAAATGATTGAGAAAGTGGCAAGAAATGAGGAGGAGTATTTTGAAAGGGATTAATACTGATGCGTTTCATTGTAATAAAAATATAAAAATTATTCCCATGTCACAAAACACTCCAAAATCTATCAGTGAAAACTGCGATTTAACCCAGGACTCTAAGACAGGCTTTTGGTGGCTTGGCAGACCCTGGAGGCAGATTCCCAGTGGTCTCACTGGGGCTGTCCACTGCCTTCAGGCAGCAGGAGCTCAGGTGAGACACACTGCAGAGGGGTCTGGACCTGAGGCAGATGAGATTGATGGCTGTTTCTGCTAGCACTTGGTTTCCTGAGCTGCTCACTACTGCAGATACCTGCTGAGGGTGTTACTCCACAGACGCAGGGGACCGAGGAGCACAACATGGTCTCCGGGACTCGGGCAGTGAGGACAGAGCCATGATGGGAGGGGCCCCAGCTTGGTTCCTACCCCAGCCCTGGCCCATTGTGACCTCCCTGGCTGCACGTGGGCCTTTGTGACTGTCACCTGGGGTAGACCTGTGAGTGAGCATGACACCAAAGCACCCTCAGTAAGAGGGTGGCAGGTCAGCCAGGCCAGAGCCTGGACCTGGGGTCAGAAGGGGTTACAGGGAGGGATGGAGGGGCCCAAAACTCTGGGGCCCTGTGGCCACTCTCACCCCCAGTGTCCCCCAGCCCCAGCCTCGAGCAGCCATGGAGGATGCCTCGATCAGCCCTGCCCGGGATTTGTAAGATGGCCCTGCCTGGTCCCTCAGCCATCTACTCATTCACTGGAGTCTTCGAGGACTTTCCAAGCTCCAGGACCAAAGGGTGGGGGGCCCAGGGTGGGAGGCAAGGCCTCTTTTCTGTCCAGCGAAGAGGAGATGCAGCAGCAGAGAGCAAGAGAGCCAGGGAAGCCAAGACCAGGAGAAACGGAGGTGGGGATGGGGTGGGGCTGGCACCTCCACCCAGGGTCAGAGCAAGGGCCACCCAGGCAGGGGGCAGCCCCCAGCTCAGTGCCTAGACTCTGCCCCTGCCCCACCCTACCACCAGGAGGAGAGGCCTCAGTTTCACCCAGGGCAGCATGCCCCCAGCTCCAGAGAGGGCAGCTGGGGTCTGTAAAACCATCCTTTCTCCAGCCGGAGCAGGAGAATCACAGCCTGGTGAGTGCAGCTTTGCTAGCTAGAGACTCCAGACTGCTCAGGCCTCTGTCTCCTCTCAAAGCCTCAACCCTAGCCCACCTCCCATTTCCTGCCTGAGAAGTGGCCATGACAGTGGCCCCATCTCTGTCTCCAACCCCAGAAAAGGCAGAATCAGGACCTCCGGGAGCAACTGGGGGCAATGCTGGGGCCAGGGCAGCAGTTTCTGCCCCTATGCCCCGAGCACTCCAGCTGTTCAGCCCTGGCCTGGGTAAGTGCCAGCTGCAGCCCTGAGCCCCCACGCAGGCTCACCCCTGCCCCCACGGCCATAGGCCTCAGGCCTCAGGCTCCTGCTGACCTGGGGCTCTCTGGCAGTCCCCTGAGTCAGCCAGCACCCGGCCCCCAGAGGACAGGGCTCCTGTACAGCTGCTTCGGCGTGAACTGTGCAGGGGGGAGGAGGCCTTCGTGCAGCAATCTCAGGTGGGCCTGGCAGGGGCTGGGGCTGGGCCCAGGGTGGGGCTATCTGAGCCCACACAGTGCCTCTCCCCATCCAGAATGAGCTGCAACAGATCCGACTGTCCTTTGAGAAGAAGAAGATGGCCATCACAGAGGTGCCCAACCAGCCCAAGGCGTGGTGGGGCACAAGGGGACACTCTCTGGGTCTACTCCTTGGGCATGACCTCACTTTCTCCACCCCCAGGTGTGGGATGGCGTGGCAGAGGTACACATGGCCCTCAACAGCCAGGCCACTGGGCTCCTGGTAGGTCCCCAAAGGTGACACTCAGGAGGATGAGCAGGGGAAGGTGGGGGAGGCTGGAAGTGAGAAAATGGGGAGGTGGGGAGGTGGTTGGGGCGGGTGCCTGACTTACCTTCTGTGCCCTCTAGAACCTCAAGAAGGACATCCGGGGTGTGCTAGACCAAATGGAGGACATTCAGCTGGAGATTCTGGGGTGACGTGGGGGCCCAAGGCCCAGCTGAGCCACATCAGGATGGAGGGACCAACCTCTGAACCCACAGTTTCACAGTATGGGGTGGTACTAGGCTGGGGTGGGGGCATGATCCTGATGTGCCCCATCCCCCCACCCTAGGGAGCGGGCCCAGTGTCGCAGCCAGGCCAGGAAGGAGCAGCAGATGGCGTGCATGGCAGTGAGTCCCCCACTGCACGCCTTCTCCCAGTCTGGACCTAGCTTCACCCTGGGGGCCCTGCTGTGGGTTGGTCCCAGGCCAGGAACCATCCCCTACTCCTGACCAGAGTCATCCTGGAAAGTAGTTCCCAGGGAGGGGTGGGGTAGGGTCTCAGCTGGTTGGGACCCATAGCTGAGGACCTCTACCCTCTGCCACAGCCCTCAGCACAAGCTCTGACACGGTCCCCTCCCCAACAGAAAGGGACGCCACAGCTGGGATGTTCCAAGGACTTCAAGGGCCAGCTCTGGTAGGTCACTTTGCAGGCAAAGCCCATTCTCCGGTACCATCCCCACAGTGCCCCCTCCCCCTGACCACCGCCGCCCACAGGCTGCTGGCCCTGAGGCTGCTGTTGGGCACCCTGCTAGCCTGCACTGCTGCCTACGTGTACGTGGTGGACCCCGCACCCTTTGAGGGGCTGGTGCCGCCCCTGCTGAGCCGAGCCACGGTCTGGAAGCTCCGGGCCCTGATGGGCCCCTTCCTGCGTCTCGAGGTGGATGACTTCCTGCCCTTCTAGGCCGGAGGCCCAGTAGCCCCAGCGAGGAGGAGGCCAGGCTGCTGGCGCTGCCCCAGGTGTCCAGTGGCCACGCCGGCTCCTGCCCATGGCACCGCCAAGCACCATCCCCGCCAGGAGCTGTGAAGGGTGGAGGCGGGGTCTGTCCTGAGGGCTGGACCTGTGACTGGACATATAGTCATGACACGTTTGGCCTGTGAGCTTGTTTCCAAGGAAACCAACATGGGGGCAAATGTTTTGACACTTCCAAGGTACCGTCAGTCTGGTAGAGAGGTCTCTCAGGGCAGGGCCCCTGCCTGACCCCCAGCATCAGTGCTGGCTCCCCTTCTCACACTCATCTATCCTGGCTGCTCTGGGTAGTCTCCCACAAGGGACTCTGAGCTGAGGGTGTCACAGGAAGGACTCCCCTAAGAGATGCTAAGGTCTAGGGGCCCTTGGTTCTCAAACACCAGAGTCAACCTACTGAATACCCTCACCCTGTTACCATTCCCAGGGCTACTGTCCCCTCTTCAACCCAGGGTCCCTGTCCAGCCTAGCCTCTTGGCACTGCCCAAGGCTCAGACAAGGGGACCACATTGTTGAACAGAGCCACGGAGGTAAACACCAAAAAGTTTTATTTTGGGGAATTCAATTGGCAGAGGGTACACCTCAGAACAATAGAGAATAGCTTTGTGGCTCTCTTGTCCCAAAATGGGAGACCTATTGCCCAGGGTGGGCCCTGGGACATGACCCTAAGCAGGAAGAGGGCTGGCAGAGCTCCATCCTGCTCTGCCCTGGGGGGCCTTCAGGCCTTGCAGGCTGGGATACTGCAGGACTGTGGGCCTCAGAGCCCTCAAGCTCCCAGGGGCATCATCCCTGGATGCAAACAGCCCAGATGGGGCTAGAGAAGAGCTGTGGATAGGAACCCCATGGGTGGGGTGGGCAAGGGGCCCAGCCAGATGGGCTGAGGCCCATGGCCCACAAGGCTGGTGGCTCCAGGTTAAGGCATCTGTTCCTGTGCTGGGAATAGGGTAGGGAGAGTGCAGTGACGGCAGGAGCAACCTGAGACCCCCACCCCAGCCCAACCCACAGAGGCCGGGGTCCCCGAGAGGAAGTAGTTCAATTTAAAGTGCTTGGTGGGGCAGGAAAGCTGGGGTGAAGGTCATGCTGGTCCCAGTGGGGTTTCCACTCCCTGCAGCAGGTGGGGGACTTCCTGAGGTCACCTGGACACAGGGTCACGGGCCCTGGCAGGCTGGAGTCGATCAGAACATGGCTGGTGGAGAGGGGACCCCCTGTCCACACCCAATCTGCCTCAGGGTCCATGGCAGCCTAGCTCCCTGGGTCCCCAGTTGGGTTATCCAGGGCCTCAGAGCTGCCCACTTGGCAACTGGCTAGGGTCCCGAGAGGCTGGGGAAAAGACTGGATGCAGCCGAGTGCAGGCGGCACATGGTCCCGCGGGGGGGTACCCCAGAGGCTGGGCTCCAGGGGGCCCGCAGCGGTGGGCGGTCCTCAGGGAGG
>PVJX010037831.1:0-16706 GCA_004027295.1 Dolichotis patagonum
TTAGCTACTGGGTGTGACAAGGTCTCAAAAGAAAGAAAGAAAGAAAGAAAGAAAGAAAGAAAGAAAGAAAGAAAGAAAGAAAGAAAGAAAGAAAGAAAGAAAGAAAGAAAGAGCCAAATGAAAAGCTACAAGAACAGTATATAGTTTCCAGGTATGAAAAAATGTCTAAGATTAAAAACAAAGAAAAAATCAACAAAAGTTTAAAAATCAATTTCAACACAGAAGTATTTTAAAAACCCAAAGTAAAATATACATCTAGAAAATTAATTTTTTAAGAAAGCACTACTTTAACCACTATGATGAACATAGTACTCTTTATTTTAAAAAATTCAAATTAATAAGAATATAATTATTTGCATGGACAAATGGATGAGGAACAGAGACAGAAAGCTGAAACATACAAGAGAAAGAAGCATTTAATTTTTAAATATCAAATCCACAAGTAAATAAATAACTGAACAATAATAGTTGTGAAATAATCAGCTTTGATCTGTTGTGTCTAAGTCAGAAATCTTAAAAATGTTCACGTACTGTACTCAATAATTTCATATAAATGTCTGCCCCAAAGAAATAACCACAGATGTAGCTAAAATTTTATTCCAGAATTATTGAAAATACAGAATTAGAAACTATAAGTTGTCGCAAGAATGATTAAACATTCATTAAGAGCACTCAATCTTAAAAGCATGCAGTTAATAGGTTTTTGTTCCACACTATTTCTGAAGCAACCCATAAAGAAAGACAATGGAAGAAAATGAAGGTGAAAAAGTCACAAATCCTGTCTTCCATGAATTCAGGAGAGACACTTGGAAGAGAAATTTGAGTCTGCACACAAGGAGGTTGACAAGATACCTACAAACTTAGGCAACCACAGACTCTTCAAAATACCAGAGGCCTGCTGTGGTGGTACACACCTGTACTCCCAGCTACTCAGGAGTCTGAGGCAGAAGGATTGCAAATTTAAACTCAGCCCATGCAACTTAGTGAAACCCTGTCTCAAAATATAAAAGAACAAAGGGCTGGGTCTGTAGCTCAGTGGTAGAGCACCCTTGGTTCAAGCCCCAGTACCACAAAAAAGGAAGAAGAGGAGTTGAAGGAGGAGGAGTTGGAGAAGAAAGAGGAAGAGGAAGAAGAGGAGGAGGAGGAAGAGGAGGAGAAGGAAGAGGAAGAGGAAAAAGCAAATGAGAGTAGCACTGGTGATAAATAAAGTTCAAATTTCCCTCACAGGGCAGATTGCCCAGGAAAGCCTGGCCATTATCACACTCATTCCAGCAGCACAGTGTTAAGGCAGAAGGAAACTCACTCTTCAAGCCTGAAGGAAAACCAAAGATAAAGACCCAGTAAGAGACAACCCCAAATCCCAGAAGGAAAGCAGAGGAAGCAACACAAAGCAAAAGCAGACAAGAAGCAGCCTCAGAAGAACTTCGCTTTTCTGCAGGGCAGTCACAAGCCCTGGCGTTGTCACATCAAGCAACAGTGGCCCTGAGATGGCCCTGTGGCATCAGATGCCAAAGCTGAGACAGGAGAATTCCAATATGGTGGTGGGGAGGGGAAGCACAGAATAAAATTGTTAAAAATCAGCAAAGGTCAACATCTATCAGAGAAGAAAATAAGTGTATTGCATAAGCAAATGCTAGTCTGAGAGCAGGAAGTAGGCAGAGGATAGGCTTGAGAAAACTGGGAAATAAGAGGGGGAAAACATCAAAAAGTTCAAAAAGTGTAGAAGAGAAAGTGGGAGACAAGTGACAGAGAAATCCAAAATATGCAAAATCAGTGACTCAAATTCATTACCAGGACAAATCGAACATCGACATTATTCAAAAATATGAGATAAGAAAATATTTCTTGAAATAAAGATACAATGTATAGACTGAAAAGATCAACAATTCCTAGAAAAGTTGAGGCACATCCACGAGCTGAGACTTACATTACAATAGGTACTTAACCTCCAAAATAAAGACAAAACCTTACTGCTGGAGGAAAAGGAAACCCACTTACAAGAAAAGAAGATCAACCTGCCTTTAGAATTCTCCTTAAACATTCGATGCTGGAAATTAATGGAAAGATGCCCCAGAGTCCTCAAGAAAACTGTAAGGCCACCATCTTATGCCCAGTCAAAATGTCCAGTCAGAGAAAAGCAACAAAGTGTTTGTTTGTTTGTTTGTTTATTTGTTTTAATAACAACAGTCAGGAAAGTGAGTTTCTGTTTTATTCCCTGTAGTGTGCGGTCTGGAGCCTAAGGCCTCATACAAGCTAGACAATCTCTCTGTCTCATCCCCGGCCTACCCTGAACTCTTGTTAAAGAAAACATCTAAAGTTACACAGTGGGCAATCCAGAAATCATAAGAGAAGACACTGTAAAGGATTCAATAGCTATTATATTGATTTAATGACTTAATTTAGATGAACATTACACAACTCTGGGGAGTTTTTTCCTACCAAAGAGAAGGTACATTTTCCTAACCATGACACTGAAACTGTCAAAGGTAGCATGAGGAAGAGAGAAGGGAAGAGAGATTACAGGAATATTGATCTCATCATCTTTTATTATGATAGTTTGAAAATCGATACATACAGACCATATAGAGCCTTAAAGTTGACAATAAATAAAAAGATATAACTCAGGTTAAAGTGCAAAGCATTCATGTGAAGAAACAGAAATATAAAAAAGTCTGATGGCGTGGAGAGGATGGAGGTAGTGAAGAGCAAAGAGAGAAATCAAGAGCCCTGTATCTGCGTTTCAGGGTGACAGTCAGTAAATACCGTCTGCAGGAGGGAATGCTACGTGTGTTTCGTACAGTTATAGCTACAAGTGCAGCTCCTGGAAGAAATGAGAGCACACATTAGACCTTAGAAATGATTATAGGAAACACGGCCCTCCTGCCCAACACACACACACACACACACACACACACACACACACACACACACAATGTGCTGATAGGCATGCAACAATTAAACCAGCAGCAAATGAACAAAAATGGGGTGAAAATGTAAGACGGAACATCACAAAGTGAAACCAAGTGTCATGAGACTTCTATGCATGTCTTCGGCCCCGAGAGTAAAGTTAAATGACTTTAAAATGTGACTCTTTAATCATGTCCAAGTAAAAATGGCTTAAAATGAGGGGAAAGTGATGTCACAATATCGTCAGATACTGATCTGTGGTCCTGTAGTACATTTTACATAAAGAAACACATAGAACTGAGTTATGTCCTCATGGAACGATCAGGGCTCAAAGCCAGCACCCCAGAAGTTGTCCCCTGGCTGCACAGACATGGGAAGGAGGGGGGCGTGCTAAGTCAGTGCACACCACCACCCGCAAGGGGACCTCCTTGCCTACCTGCATGCAGGAAAGAGCCACAAAGCTACAGTTGTGAAGCGGCCTGTGGCCAGGGGATTCTCTTCCTGTCACTGTAAGTTCCAAAGCAGGGAAGTCCTGCTGGTCCCAGTGAACAGGTCTAGTCCTGGTGACTCGGTTTAAATCCCTTAGAAGCCTAAAATCCACCTATACGTTTCTTCAGACTTCTAGGATCCAAAGAAAGCTGGCGCCAGAGGGATGTGGCACCGGGGTGAATCCAGTCAGTAGGGCTGAGTTTTAGGTGCAAAGGGTTCCGAATCTAGATAACAGAATTCCGATACACTCAGCAGCTGACCCAGGCCCTTCTGCTAAAGGCACTGTCATGGAGAAAGGTGACCTTTTAAAGATTTTGCATGGCTAGAAAAAATATAAGAACCACTCAAGTGAAGAAGAGACAGATCAGTGCAAGAAACCTGGGAGAAGCAGAAGCAGTTAGAAGGAATGCAACTGATAAAAAGAGAAAGTAACAAATTTGCAAACGGAAAACGTTTACAAAGATTAAGCATACCCCAGACCATGAAGAACTTTTAAACAGTGCAGATAAGCTAGCCAGTGATAGAAATTTTCAAAAGCATGAATACCTAAGTGAAAATATGAACATCAAAACAAAAAGTGAATGAAAAAGAAAACAGAAGAACAACAGATATTAAAGAAAGATAAGACACCAATTTGCTTACTGCTATGCAAATAAATATAAAATTCTTAATGAAACCAGTGCTCTTCTAAGAAATCACAAGCACACAAGTTACTCCTAGAGACACGGGATCTCTGGATACCAAGCGTGACCTTGAAGTCATAGAAATGATTTTTGAAAAACTCTGCTTCCAAAAATGCTGGCAGAGATGATTTTGCAGGTAGATCCTTCCCCTCTCTAAGGAAAAGGTTCTAACTGCTTGAATATACAGGGAACACAGTGAGAGAAGAGAGGCTTCTAGATGCAAGGATAGTACTGGTTTTAAGACCTAACAGAGAGGATGTAATAAAACTGCAGGCCAAGCTCACAAATGAATATTGATGGAAAAATCCTAAATAAAATATTAGCAAATAGAATCCGGCAGCACATTAAAGCGGTTTGAAGATGGCAATCTAAGCACTAACACAGCCTCCGTTCCCTGCACCCGATCCATGGAAACGATAGTAAAGCTATTTTAAAAACAAACAAATAAATTCACGCACTCAAAACTAAAACGGAGGAGCTCTCAGAATACCAGCACGGGGAGAGGAAAGCGAACCGGAGAAGTGCTCCTTAAACACGGTGACTCGAACATGCGCCTTCCTGAGATGCCACTCCGGTGACAGCGAGGTCATATTTTAAGGGCACCGGCCCACAGGGAAAAAGAAAGCAGGATTTGCTTTATGGATGTGCAGCTAAACCTCCAAGTCACGCAAAAGAAGTTGATTTCTCAATCTCACGACAGCGGGGCACGCGGGAGTGCGTCCAGGCTAAGCCTTCTTCAGCACGTGACTCCCACACTGGCCGTGGAGAACCTGCAGCCAGGGGGCAGAGGGAAGAGAGGAAGCAGGGTTACCAGTGGGAAGTGTCCTGAGCCAGCTGTGGGCATGGCACACATTCTCTGCCCACTTGCTACTGACCATGGTTCCATGGGGCACAGGTTTTGGGAGGGAAAAACCGGAAATCGCCCAGGTGTGTGCAAAGTGCAAGAATACAGGGAGCGCCCACCTACTTTAAGCAGGCTACAGCTTTCTGGTCAGTGAACACCTATCTCACTTTTTCTGCATTCCAGGCAGCCCTGGGAAGCAGCCCCAAATGTAGCGTGCCCGATGCGGCCACAGCATTGAACCCAGAGTCCCCGATCTGTGGCTTAGACTTCACCTTCTTCATCTTCAGCTTCCATGGGATGGGAGACCATACAAAGAGGCATCTTATTCTGCAACAGAAGCCAGAGATGTGGCGGCCACCCTAATGCAGGGACTCAGAACTATTTAGAATCCCCACTCAGCTGGAGTGTTCAGATTCACAGAAGCTCCAACACATGTGCCAAAGGGGTTCAACAGAGCAGGGATGGTGAAGAAAAATATTTAAAGAGCAAATAGATGAAAATTCTACAGGCTGGTGTCACAGGCTCATTGGAAGAGCACTTAGTGTGTGCAAGGCCCTGGGTTCCATCCCAACACTGTGAAAAATATTCTCCAACCGTAAACAAATATGTGAGTCTCTAGACAGAAAATGTTACCAGATTTCAAAGCAATATAAACAGAAGTTCCATTTGAATACATCATTAGGAAATGGAAGAATATCGCAGACAAGAAGTAAATCTTGAAGACATACAGAACAAATGCAGATAGCCTTTGAGCAATAATGTTTAGATCAGCAGTGGACTTCTCCATAGAAACAATGTCAGGAAATTGAGGTAATTTGTTCATTACAGATATTTTCAGAAATAAGTTAAGTTGCATTGCAGTAAGTCTAGGCATTGAAATGGCATAGCTATTTAAGAAGTAAATAAGTCAAAATATCCTGTTCAAAATGTTCTCCAACACTGAGGGAAAAGAAGCAAGATAGAAAATATACATAAAATATGCTGAAATACATGGAAACAGAAATAGCAATATAGGTTGTCCTTGTTTTTTTCTCATTGCTGGAACAAAGCAATCTATACCTATGAGAGAAAGGAAAAGCCTATTTTGGCTTACAGTGTGTAGAGGTTTCAGTCCTTAGCTCACTTCAAAACCAGATGGCATGGTAAAGGAGAAACACCTCATAGTGTGCAGGAGGAAGCAGGGTGGGATCAAGGGGGGAGGAGGGAGACAGACTCTGCAGTCCATGCCCCCAGTCATCCACCTCTTCTCACCTGACTTCAGCTTCCAACATCACACCCAGCTATGAACTCACCAACGAACTAAGCCCACCATCCAGTCCTCTCAAAGGCTCACCTAGCAATGCATGAGGCGTCACATGGAAATCTAGACTGTGTGCTTGACCAGGCAGGGCAGGGTATTTAAAAAGAAGATATTTAAAAAGAAGTTGGAGTCTAGAGGGAGAAAGACTTATATTTTCACTGCATACTCTCAGCACTGTCTAAATTTTCATGTTCATGCAATGATTTTTTCAAAACTATTTTTAAAACGGCTTGATGCCCCCAGCGCTCAGTGAAATATAATGACATAATATTGAGGGATTATGGGTAATGTTCTGTTCTCTTTATACTTTGCCTTCTGAATTTCCTACAAAGATTAGATAATGATTCTATAATCAGGGAAAATAAACTAAAATAGAAACAACTTTAATGTAAGTGGAAGTGTAATTTTCAGATAAGTGCCCTTTCATGTAAATATAGGAAACTAAGAACTTCAGCCCCAGGAAGCATAAAATTGTGGAGGATCTCGACCTAGCATGGCCATGGAGGAAGGCTTGTAATACAACATGGAGGGGAAAAGAGAAATGTTCAAAACAGGGAATGTGTTCTACTTTGCAGCATTGTTTAGTCACAGTTGTCGCTCTTGGCAAGGAGTGGTTGTTGACATAGAGGAAAAATAACAGGTTAATCATGAGGAGAGAAATGCACCAAATCCATCATTTAACTTTATACACAAGAAAAAAAAATCTTTTGATTTTTTTTTTTACTTTTGTTTTTTATAAGTACACACAGACCATGTAGGGAAGCTCATATTTTTTACACAAAGAAGATCTCAGAAAGCCTTTTTTGGTCAAAGATGCTATGGTGACTTGGATGTGGTTTGTCCCCAGGCCTGCATGGTACAAGCTTGGTTTTCAGTGTGGTGATGTTGAGGTGGTGGAACCTTTAATGGGTGGGGCCTCATGGGAGGCAGTTAGGTAGTTGGTGATTGCTGCCCTCAGGACAGACTGGAGGCATTCTCCTGAGACCCTGGTCAGTCCTTGTGAATTGTTATAAAGCAGCAAGTCTTACCTTCCTCACTCTCTGGTTTCCTGCCTCATCAAGTGATCTTTCCTTCACCCATGATGATGATGCCACCTGCACCATGTGACACAGACACAGGAACCCTCCAGAGTTCAACAAATGTGAGCATTATGCTCTTGGGCCTCCAAAACTGTGAACTCAACAATCCTTTTTTTTAATAAAATACTCAGCCATCTTAGTTATTTCCTCCATTGCTGGGATAAAATACCCGACACCCACAATTTAAGAAAGGAGGTTTAGTTTGGCTCACAGTTTGTAAGGTTTCAGTCCATCTTCAGCTGGCTACTAGCAGGTGGCACTGCAGAGAGGAAACAGTCCATGGCATGGTGGCAGGAAGCAAAGGGGGAGGGAGATTGGTCCTGCTAGCCACTACCCAGTGGCCCACCTCCTCCAACCAACATTACACCCAGCTATAATCTCACCAGTGGATGAATCCACTGCTGACTATCACACACCATGATCCATTCACCTCCCCAAACCCCACCTATGAGTACATGAGGCTGTGGGGCCAGGGAACACATAGATATAAACATAACACCAGCCTTGCATATTTTGTTTTAGCAACAGAACAAAGACAGATATAAATGCTATGGGAGAAAACATTCAGATGCCTGCTCCTTATTTAATATGCAATAAATCTTCAAAAACAACTACCACCAGGTCTTTCTCTAGGCATTTTGGTATACAGAGAATTAGAAGATGTTATGGTTTGTGTCTGGATGTCCCCCAAAGCCACATGCAATCATAGAGAGCAGCCTTGCAGAGTTTGTGACTGACTTACCGTCCAATGTCAGGATTATGGGTGTGAGTGCTATGCTCTAGTGGGTGTGGCCTACAATATAAAGGACAGAAAGAGTCTTCTATCCACACTCCTCCCATGCTGCTTTTGCTGTCTTTCGTAGTCATGAACTGTCACCTTCTGCCATGTGCCACTCTGCCTTGGAGTCTGCCAAATATGAACTGAAACTGCCACAAACTGTGTGATAAATGGACCTTTCTTTCCCTAATTTTGGGCACCAGGTATTTCATCTCAACAATGAAAGAAAAGTACCAACATGGAAGGCATCAGGATAACTGGGAATTTGGTTATGAATTTAGCTATAAATAAGACAAGCCAGGATAACTCTCAGAGGCATTGCTTTTCCCCCTGGCCCCCAGTTCTCAGAGTTCATTTGAGAAGGACTTTGTCTTTTGTTGCCTCCATTCACAGGAATCTGGATCTCCTAACCTGTTTAGCTCCTGTGTCCAGGGATTTAACCCAGCACATCTCTTAGCCCCCTTTTAAATACCTCTCCTCTTTCTTGACCATTTAATGCCTGGCTGTTTCTGAAATACCACCACTCTGCCTCCACTTAGATATCTAATCAGCACGTTGAACTAATGCAAGAATCCAAACAGGCCTCCAGCAGTTCTCGCCCTGTGCCTTTTCTCCTGGCTTCCGTGCTCACCAGCAGCACCATCCTCAGAGCTGCTGCCACATTCTCAGTAGCTATAATCCCACCTCTCCTGCCCTCCCTGTGATCCCCACACTCGTCCTGCTCACTATCCCTAAATTTAATTGGAATGCACTCGCTTGCCACCTTCCTGGTGACTGCCCTGGTCCACGCCCCACCTTAGACAGTCTGCTTCTTGAGTTACCATTGTCTGCCTGGAAACTTTTCTTATAATTTGTTATGCCAGAAAGCTCATCACTGATTTTTAAGCATAAATCTCAGTTCTTAGAGGGGTTTTCACAGACTACTCAGCCTCCAACACATTCTCGTTCTTTAATGCTTTTTATGTCACCCTTAATTCTTCTTGATTGATCATCTGTCATTGCCATTAGATTGATTGATTGATGATTGAGTGATGATTGTGATCTATCTTGTCTTATTCACAACTAAACTCCCAGAGACACAGTTAGAGCTGGCACATGGTAGGTCGTTGGTAAATTCTGAGGAAATAGATTCACAAGTCACAATGCTCTGTCTGTATGCTAGCCACAGCTGCTGGATGTGAGTACCCGGAGGACAGAGGCAGCACCATATGCACACCTGTGTTCCTCTAAGCTGGTACAGCGATACTGTGTGCTGAGTTAATAAGAACACAGAGACAGGCTTCTCAAGTTCTAACCACATAAAGAAGTAGAACCGATATACGAACAGCTCGCCTCTTAGCCCCCTGCCTCTCTAAATAATTACTCCAATTATTCACAGCATTTACAAAGGGCTGACTATGCACAGTGTCCTGCTGTTACTTTCTCATTGCTGAGACACGATATCCAGCACCCACAGGTAAAGGGAGGAGAGGTTTATTTTGACTCACAGTTAGTAAAGGTTTCAGTTCATAGTCAGGTGACTCCAAGGCGGGGTGGCATGGCAGAGGGGCATCACAGAAAAGAAACAGCTCCTGGGATGCTAGTAGCAAGCAGAGCACAAAGGCAGACCCTCACATGTCACATCCCAGTGACCTGCCTCCTCATACCAAGCTTCACCTCCCAACATCACAGTTAGCTATAAACTCACCAGTGGCTAATCTACTGATGATTGTCACGCTGCCATGATCCAAGAGAGCCCACTGCTGAGCACACAAGGCATGGGGAGACATCTGGACATAAACCATAACACTCAAGTACCATCCCACCTGCCTATCTTCATTCACCTGATTCCTCGAACCCCCAAATGACAGGACATACTACCATCTCCACTATAGAGATAAGCGCACCCTGGCCATTCCTAGAGGAAATACATTCAAGTTTTCATGGAAATGGGACCCATCATTACAGGCTCTTGGGAGCTTACACACTTGCCATGCTGGTCCAACTATCACCTTTGCATCCTTTCTTGGTTTAGCTTAGAATTATGCTATGATAGCCAATGCCACTAGACACATGTGGCATTTCAAAGTAAATTGAGTACAGTT
Source organism: Dolichotis patagonum (assembly GCA_004027295.1). Classification (NCBI taxonomy): domain Eukaryota; kingdom Metazoa; phylum Chordata; class Mammalia; order Rodentia; family Caviidae; genus Dolichotis; species Dolichotis patagonum. The sequence goes on from PVJX010037831.1 coordinate 10,165, forward strand.
CAGTACATTTTAAGATCCAGCTGCTCGGTGTTATTAATCATGTTTCTTCTCAATAGCCACATGAGGCTCACAGCAACGACACCAGAGATCCCAGATAGAGCACATCTCCAGCGCTGAAAACTCTCTTGGACAGTGCCGACTAAAACTATCGATTTTTCAAGGACAAAGACCCTATCACACATTTGTCATCATTTGGTGAGGCGAAGGGGTCAGGTCCAGTAATTCACACAGCAGGGCGCTTTCATGAAGCTGAGGGTCCGCTCCGAGGAGTGTCTCTGCCACTTCATGGCAGGCTGTGCCATCTTGCTGCTAATAAGTAGGCATTTGTGCCAATCAAACCTTCTGTCACTCACCAAGGGCAGAAAGGCTGAAGGCGTTGTTCTCCCTGTGCTGCTAACTGTATCAACTATACCCAGCATCCTGTATTCGCCTGTTCTGCTCCTAATTAGAGATGTTGATTGTGTTCTTGGTCCATACAGATTTTTTTCTCAAGAAATAGCAGCTCTGAACTTTTGATACCCTGGAGAGAAAGCTTGAGGTCAGATCTCTTAAGGCTATGGGGAACGCTCAAAGCCAGGTTTTCTAAGGCTGTAATTTTATTTTCTTTAATTCACTTTCCAGTAGCAGCCTTCAAACTTCATATCATTCCGATGAATTTCCAAGGTCATGTTGATCACGACTTTGTGCTCAGTTGCCAAGAACCAGGGGCTGTGCTCCACACTGATTCAAGGTCCCGGTGGGTCTGGACTTAGCCACAAACCTATATTTCTAGCCTCACCCTAGAAATTAGGGATTGAAAGGAAGAACACAGACACCCAAGGGTTTCCCACCAATAATCATCACTCCCTCATTCAATTGATTAAGATTTATTAAGTACTTATTCCCAGGCACTTTGTGGGACCATAGGAATTCAGGAGAACACAGAACAGCTAGAATCACCATTTCTGCTCAAGCAGCAGTGGGCAAGACAGCCCACAAACCAATACAACAGGAGCGTATGATATGTCAACTACCAGTAAATAATACGGAGTTGGCTGGGAGTCCAGAGAGCAGTGTCTGAATGCAGGGTCTTAGGAGGTGCATCGGGGAGGATCCTCGTCAAGGTGGTTTGAAATGGACACGTGGACACCCACGTGCTTGCAGGTGAGAAGGGGTAGGACTTGCAAACACCGTGCGTAGGAGAGCAGCAGCTCAGGACATCTGCAGAGCACCCTAGAGGAGCAGAAAAAGGACGATGGGCAGGGGCACGAAATCAGACTGTGGGTGGAGAGTCTCATGCACACTGGAAAGACTTGGGATTTATGCTGAGGTCTCCGAGTGGAGTTGTGAGTGGATCAGACTTAGGCTGTAAAGAAATCTCTCTAAGCAAGAACTGGACTTAACTGGCAGAGAGGGAAAGACGAACTGTGCCCAGAGGACAGTAGCCATGGTCCTGGTAGAGGCAAATCCATCGGGGAATCAGAGCTGGGAACCAGTAAGGCCTGCAGATGTGACAGTGGAGAAGAGATGCTCCATGTGACAAACATGTGACTGAGCAAGAACACCTGACTAGGGCAGTCAGATTTCACAGATAAAAGAATACCAGGCCTGCTTGAATTTGAATTTCAGACAATCAACTCTTAACCTAAGGACGTCCCATACCATATTGGGGACATATTTGCACTAAAAAAAAGTGCTTGATATTTTACTGAAATTCTAATTTAACAAGTCACTCTGCATTTTATCTGCAATCTGATCAAACCAAGACCTCAGTGATGGTCTGCTGGTCACAGCAAGGCTGGGTGGTGAGGGACAAACAGGCTGGGGCCATTTGAGCAAGAAAGAGAGGGATCCCTGGCAAAGGGGGTTCCTCCTCTGACCATCTGCAGAATTTCCAGGGAGCAGAACTCGGACACCAGGGGAAGGGGCAGCAGCATGTAGGCTACTACCTTCAGAGTCCCTGAAAGCCAGAAGACCAGTGAGCGAGGCTCTGAGGATGCAGCCACAGGCTGGAGACACTCTTCGGCCGCCTGCAGTGCGAAGCCCCACACACATCACCCAGCATCAGGAACCCAGCGCAACCCTCACCATTTGCCTGGTGCTGGATCTTGAAGAGGTAGGATTTAGAGATCCATTGGTGTCACGAACTTCCTGCACAGACCTGAGTGAGGGCCCTGTGGTTCCAAGGAGTCCATCAAATGTCCTGTGTAAGCCCCTGGGAGACGGATGGCAGAGTAGCGTCGCACTCAAGCCTGCCTTGCTCTATGCTGCTGGTCCCTTCCCCGAATCCCCCCCCCACAACGTGGCACCAACATGGCAAAAAGGGCTCAAGTTCCTTAGACAAAGCTGCAGAGGTAGAAGTAAGTAGTGTTTTTCAAAGCATAAGGAGGAACTCGTAAGGTGTGGGGTGCATGCTGACAAGAATTACAGCCCGTGCAGCTTTGGCCTGGGCTCCCACTCATCCACGGAGCAGGGAGTTTGGAAGAAACAAGAACAGCAGAGGGGAAAGGCAAAGAAATATCCTGCTTCCCAGAGCCTGTTCTCAGTGGAGCCAAGGGTGAGAGGAGAAAACACCCACCTTCGGGAGGTTTTTATTAAGAAGCAGAATAAGACATTAAGTAATGGCTTATTGGAGTGCTCAGCCTCGGCAGGGAAACAACCAATGATTTCAGAGAGCCATATTATTACTTTGTGTTTGCTTATCTTTTCCTCTCCTTACCTGATAATCATCTGTAGCTCTATCTGTCTTTCTAAGGACATGTGAGAAAATAGAAAAGGTTACGGAGGACAGTCAAAGAATTGCATATTATTACCTGTCTTTCCAGAGCTGACTGTGCAATTGTTTGTTTTTGATGAGATAACAATGAAGATAGAATTGTTAAAAGCAAACGCTGTTCAAATTTCATCAAGCTGCGCCTCACTCCCCCACACTCGTGGACACCCCCAGCCACCACGAATGCCCCTCCGAGGCGCCTGAGCCCTTGTCAGGACGTGACTGGTAAGAAATGGAGTTCTTCTCTCCGGCCCTGCTGCCCACCGGAGCCAGTGGAGCCTCTGTGTTAGCGGACTGGCATCCGTGTCTAGTGCAGGTTCTCGTGTAGGGTTTCTAATAAGCCCTGTTACTGGCCCTGGCACCTTAGTGACCTGGTACTTCCTGCTGGAATGACTCCCTATTCCTTCCAATCCACCTGCTGACCCTAAAGACCCTTTCTCCCTGTGCCATATCCCACCATTGCCCCACACATACACACAGCCTGGCAGCCCCTTTGGCTCCAGGATTCTCTCCAAGCAGTTGCATCATGGTGGGCCCATTCCCTATTCCCAGGCTCATCTCCCCACTGACCTAAGGGTTCCAGGCTGGGATCCTAGATTGGGTATCCCTGAAGCAAACACTGAGCCTGCCACAGGGTTGCTTCTCCTTGAGTTTTGTCCAAGAAATGAACAAATAACCGAAAGCATGAGTTTTCCAGAAGTGGTAGAACAGTTTTACTGTAGGAACCATCTGCATATCATGTCCAGAATCTCCATCTCATTCCCACAATGCTACTGGCTACTACTGAGTTTCAAAAATGGCACTTGTGGAGTCTTTCCAAGCAAATGTTTGCACCAGTGACGTGATGGAAGGAACACCTCTGATGATACCAGCTTCTGTGTTGCTTCCTTGTCTCACCGATGAGGTATGCTAGCCAGGCATGCAAGTCCAAAGGCTCAATTTAAATGCAAGCTCCTTCACTATAATCCCATGCAGCCTCAGGTGAGTAAACTTTGATGTGACCAATGCTAGTTGCCACCTCCATAAAACTGGAAAAAGTTAAAGTACAGCCTCATAAATATGCCCTCAAAACAAGAGTGAGTCCAGGCAAAGCTGAGCACAGTGCCTGCGATCCAGGTGCTTAGACATTGGCATCGTTCTTGGTGCCATCTTTCTTTGCAGTCAGACATTCATTTATTAGTTCATCTCTGTAGTCTAGCGTCAGTAAATTCAGCATTCACAGACTGTTCTTCACAAACCCCTGGAAAGTTCTAGCACTCAACCTGGAAACTCTCACTGTGTCTGATGCTCCCCTCTGCCCAGGAGGCTGCCTTGTCTTTTGGAACCCTGATCACACTGCTCATCTCCCACGGTCTCTCCCCTGTGCCCAGAGCTGAGGAACTCCCAGCATTGACCTGGACTTTCCTTTTCCAATCTCCTTTGCAAGGCTGCTTCATTTGAATCCCTTATCCACTCTCCAGCAACCAAATACTACATCTGAACAAGTCCAGGTCCCAAGAGCTGACACCGTGGTGTGCACTGTCACCTGGGTGCAGAGAATAAGGAGACATCGAAATGCAGAATCCCACAGAGCTTCATTCTCCATAAGGACGGACAAGCACAGGGGCATAGTGGGCAATGGTCAGCCCTCATTTATTTATTGCTGAGTTGAGGGGTAAGGAAAGGGCAATGTTACGTGCAACAAATTCCGGTGGACACACACCAAATGTGTCGCTCTCTCCTGTATCACTAACAACCCCAAAACTTAGTGGCTCAAAACGACCTACCGTTACTTCAAGTCAGTGCTGGGTAAGTCAAGAGTTTGGGATATACGTGCAAAATGCATGCACCGTAGATGGGGGTCACACAATGACATAACATACAATATTATTTTTTCTAAAATCCACCAAAGTGTCTCACCGTCAGAAGTGATCAATTAGAAAAGCCTTGATTCAGATCGCGTTGATTGACGTACAGGAGCGGACTCCGCAGTGCAGCCATGTGCAGATCAGCTCCAGCGCACGTGGGTAGTAGCATCTGTACACAGCTATATAGCGCTGTCTCAGAAACCAGCCCTGTGTTAGTCAAGATATTCAGAAAGAATAGGCAGTGGAATTATGCTGATTTTTAAATATAATTTTCCAGTAGTTTAAAAAGAATAAGTTTTTCATTTAAAAAACCAGCGGGACCAGCAGGCAACTAAGTTGTGTTTTAGTTGGAAATCAGCGGGTGGGAATATAAAGTCACTTTTTTTTTTCCTAAATGGAACTGGAGAAGCAGCAGATCTAACAAGTTGCAATCAGCCAAATTTCTTTTTCTTTCTTTCTTTCTTTCTTTCTTTCTTTCTTTCTTTCTTTCTTTCTTATAAATATGTGAGCTAAGAGTTGAAGTTTTCTTTTTCCATTATGTAGCTTTTAATCCCACATAGCAGTGACAAATCACCTTTGCTAATCTCAGTTCCTTTTTGCTGTATAAAACCTTTATGGGAGGGAGATTTCAAAAAACCCCTCTAAAACCCCAAAGAATCTACAGAAAATCAGAGGTTTAAAGGCTGAAATACCTCAGTGGCATTTGCATGAGAAAGTCAAGCAATGGTACTTCGAAATGGCATCTCACCTGACCCCACAGGGAGGGGCCGCTGGGCACCAGCCACTGCCCAGGGAGGAGCTGGGAAAGCTGCGGAGACAAGGTGGGTGATGACCAAGATGGGGTGGGCTAGTCCAGAGGTCACGCACAACTAGGGACAAAAATGCATGCAAAGGGCCTGAGATCACTCTTGGCACATGGACGTGTCCCAAGAATGGCCCAAAAGGCAACGGCAAGTATAAGGTCATTCTGCAAACTCACAGCTCAGGAGCCAGCTGAATGCTGGACTGGGCAGGGGCATCTCCAGAGGGCCCGAGACTGTGTCAGGGGTGCCCTAAGAGTGTGCGCAGAGGGCTGTCACCCTGTCTGCCTGTACAGGCACTGCTTAGGGACATCACAAATCATTTCTTTTAGGCCACAGATCACTTTCTCAACAGCTTGCGTGTGTGTGTGTGTGTGTGTGTGTGAATTTCATCATGTGCGTGCATGTACATGTATGTGTGTGATCTTTCTTATGTATGTGCATTTACATGTGTGAGTGGGTGTGTACAGGGAGCACAGGCACTATTCAACAAGCCCCGTGCATGGTAATGAGCTCACTAAGGTGCATGCAGTGGAAATTTGGAGGTGAATCCTTCTGTAAGGAAAGAGCCTTGCATTCCAGGGACTCCTTAGCACTTACTTATCCCTGTTGTTGATTTTTCATGGTTGCATCTGCTTGCTATAAGCCAGTACCAAGGGTGTGGACACTGGTGTCAAAATCTCAAGATGAAAATTCTGGCTTTTCAATTCATGTAGGCAGGTGACTCCACCACTCTGTGCCTCAGTTTCCTCATCTTTAAAGTGGGATCAGGCCAGCTGCTACCTCCCTGTGCTCCTAACAGAATTAAGTGGGCTTATCCAGCTTGCGCATGCACGGTGATTCTAGGCATAACCATCAGCCGCGGTGCCCTACTGCGCCGAATCTCATCCCTTGACCTCCTCATTCCAACTGCCTTCCGTATATCATCGCCAGGCCCTGGAGATTGGACAGCCGTAATGGGGCAGGGAAGACGCTTGCTCCTCCTCTGGGCTCAATGCCCTCTCTGATTCAGGCACTCACTGCTGCATGCTGCGCTGCTGGTGCTGGCACCCCTCACTGCCACACCTCCTCAGCCATGCTCCAGCTGTAAAGAACCCCAAAAGTCTCCCAGAGCTGCAGGGTCAGCCGGCTGGATCTCCCCCA
>PVJX010037832.1:0-16708 GCA_004027295.1 Dolichotis patagonum
ATGTTTTCAGTTCTTCTGGAAATATGCCTAGAAGTGGAATAGCTGGGTCAAATGGGACTTCCATACCCAGCTTTTTGAGGAATCTCCAGACTGACCTCCACAGTCATTGCACCAGTCTACACTCAGGGTGGGGGACTAATTAATCTGGCAGAAAAAATTTTCCAGACAGTCTAAAGTTTTGGCAGTTTCGTGGCTATTGATGGGGCCTTTAGCAAGATTAATATTGAAAATCAAAACAAAAGAGCCCACCGTGATTTAAAACATTGTGAATGTAGCCAGGAAAAATGCTCCAGGAAAGCTGTGGCCTATAAAGATTAAGCTAAGATCTCTATTGCTAAGAAGGAGCAGGAGAATAGAATAAACTGAGGGCATTACATGAAGCATAAGGATTTCATTCTTTGCAGTCTCAAAGCTGAAAGTGAAATATTTTACTCTGAGCTGAAAGCTGCAGAGCACCATGTTCTAGAATGGTGGTGGCCACACCAGGTTCCAAAATGGCAACAGCCACACTATGTTCAAGAATGGTGGCAGAAGTCACACTAGGTTTCAAAGTGGCTGTGGCCACACCAGGCTCCAGAATGCCGCAGCATACAGAATTTGTTACTCAGAATCAGGTTCAGTGTGTTTAGTAAGCTAGGTACTCAACCCCTACAATCAAGAGAGAAGAAAGCCTGACTGCTACTCCAACTGGCAGCAGACCTTAGCATCAGACCTGGTGCTCTTTGAGGTTTATGCAGAATGCAAAAATTCTGAGGTTAAAAATCCTTCCACCCGGATTTCAGAAGAAAACTGGGAATCCCAGGGAGTGAGCCCCTGAGCAGGTCTTGTGAAGCTAAAGTGAAGTGGAGACCACAGAAGTTTGCAAAAATCGGGAACACAGATCATCTGAGGAAACCTGCAAAGAGGGAGCAAAGTAGGCCTAAGAGAGAAGTTATGGAAGCTAAAACCTCCAGAAGTGCCATAGGGATGGAACCATGCAAACTCTTTGAAGCTTACAACTTGCCACAGATTACATTGGATATTCCGCATGGAAGTAAAGCACTTAATATTTTCCCTGTTGGATTTTGGACTTGCTTTGGTCCCAATACTTGTATTCTACTCTTTTTATCTTTTGGAGTGGTAATGTTTATTTTGGCATACTGCATGTTGGAAGTGTTTAACTTTTCATTTATACAGGGGCTTGAAAGCTAAGACTTTGCCTTAGATCTCAGAAGAGACAGAATTTTCAGCAATGCTGAACCTGTTAGGACTTTAAAAATCTTGGAGATGGGCTACGTATCATTTGAATAATACATGTGCATGTATCTATGGGGGGCCAGGGATAGAATGCTATGGCTTGTGTCTGGATGCCCCTGCAAAACCTCATGCATTCATGAGAGCAGACTGCTATAATTTGTGATTGCTTCATGGTCCAATGCTAGAATTATGAGTGTGAGTGCTACTTTTACACCCATAATGTGCATCTCCTCTGATGCTCCTCCCTTTTTGCTCTTGTTGCATTTGGTATCTCTCACTGCCATGTACTGTTGCTCCTCTGCCCCATTACCCAGCCTTGGAGCCAGATGATTATGGACGGAAACTTCCACAAACTGTGGGCTAAATAAATCTTTACTTCCTTCATTTTGGGTGTCATTTTTTTTGGTCTGATCAAAGAGATAAAAGTAACCAAGACAGAAAGAAGTAAAAAGTAAAAAAAATAATGAGAAAAGAAGGAAAAATGGAAACAAAGCATTTGTAAATGGGTAGAAGATGAGGTGTAGAAAAGAGGGTAAAGAACTGGGGAAAAAAGAACCAACTTTTATCATGTAAAGATATAAATTTTCTATGATGATTATGATCATTATATATACATAATATACACCAATAAAATCATAAAAACTAATATTAAATGTTAATAATTTTAATAATGGAAATAAAATGAAGAACAGAGGCTAATAAATACTGAGAATATAGCAAAAAGAAAAGGGACTACTCAAGATATGGTGTTCAAAAGACACACAATTTCACTTAATGCAAAAGAAATAGACTTTGGGAATCTACTACACAACATGGTGACTACAGAGAAAGAATGTAAAGAATTGATGGACATCTTATTTATGTTATTTAATCATTCTGCTATGTATGTGTGTTTAATATTATAGTAATTCATAAAAATACAATAAATTTTTGTTGATTAAAGCAAATTAGATGGCAAAAATGTCAGAATAAATAGTATAACCCAAAAAATTATTAACAGTACTTAATTCACCAAAATGAAAATAAACCATAAACTCATAATTAAAGTGAAATGATATTGGCATATGAGCAGGAAAATAAATAGAATAAAAAGCACATATTTTCATGTGTTGAAATTTAATATACATGTGAACTTTAGGCAATGATGAGCACTCTAATAAGCATTTCTGGGGAAACTAGATCATTGTTTGGTAAATTAGAAAATTAACCACATGCATAAATGTTTATGTGAGAAAAACGACAAAAATCAAGCAGCAAAATATTAACATCAAAATATATGAATAGTAGGAGACATAGTTGACTTCCTCTCTACATTTAGTGAAAAAATATTTACTGTTTGACAGAAAATCTATAAGAAAAAGAGAAAATATTTTTAATCAATTCCATTGACATTTTAAATGTTTAAACTGAACATAAAATGGTAACTAGGAGAAAATGTATATCAAAGAGTAAGATGAATATTCAAATATACAAACAAGTTTTAAATGTTGAGGTACAGAGTATTAATCTGCTGAATGAATATGAATAGCTCCGGCTATAAAATTAAGTAAAATTAGTATTAATTGCTGTTAAATACATGAAATATGTCAACCTCATTTAAAATTAGAGACAAAAGCAGTTGCATAAGTTTAGGACATCACTATTACTTCATTAGTGATTTTTTAAAAGTTTAACAGCTCAATTTTTTAGTAGGACTATGCAATAGACTCTCTAGTCCTGATGGTGGCATGCAAAGTGGTTAAGACAGTTTGTTGTGGAATGTGTCAATATCTACTATAAATATCTGTTACACTTAGTATTTAATCCAAATCTGTGTCTAGTATATTATCCTGAAGATCTTACTCCAAGATGCAGAAATACATATGTTTAAGCTTACTTATTGTAGAGCCATGTGCTTTGTAAAACATTGGAAGCAACCTACACTGGAGTGATTGAGTTAGTTAATGTATATCTATAAAATTGTATACAATGAAGATATAGAAAGATAAAACATTGATATAGAGTGATACCTAGAATATTTTGAAAAGAAAAAATAAGTAAAATAAAAAATTACGTATAGGGTGCTATATTTTGTATAAAAAAAGAAATAAAAACATCTTTTTAATTGTGAAAATAAACATGCAGACTATAGAATGGTAACTAATGAGTTTAAATTAGGTGCTTATGGGATTGAATATTAATAATACTTTTAAAAATGAATATATAGGAATGTAATGAAATGGATGAAAAGATAATGACACTGTTTGTACCACACCCTCTTGTAGTTGTGACTTTTGAACCATGTAATGTTTCATATGCTCAAAAATTAGACAATAAATAAAATACTAATGAAAGTACTTATGGAAATACTTCAAACAGAATGTTAAACAATAAACCATATTTATTAAAAATAAAAAATATACTCTAGTGTGAGTTAGAAAACAAATAATTTTTGAAGTTATATTTTGAATATGGATTCTACGGTTAAGTAAAAATAATTCTTTACTACCACTACACGTTCATTAAAAAAATTGTTTACAGCAGGGTATATATTTTCAATTCTGAATGACTTAAGGTATGTTTTAGATTTTAGAAAATAAATGTATTTTGGCATATAACATGGATTTTTCAATTTCTATTAAAATATTTCTATTCAAGGAGAAAGATGCTATTATCACATATTTTGTTATATGATGTATATGTAACATACATTTGTTTTATATATATGCTTATGTATCCATACACACACACACACACACACACACACACACACACAGTTTTTAAGAGTTAGTGCCATAGATTATGGTCACTTCTTTTGAACCATACTATTTAATTAGTAATATTACATAAACTTCCAAAATACAGTCTACACTTACAATTTATGAATTCTGTATTTACACATTCATCTGCTCACTAAAATTCTTCATAGGACTTCTCTTTTTCTGACTTAATTGAAATTAACAGATAGTATTTTATGTTTACTGTCTATCACTTAGGGTGATGTTTTAAGCGTGGGCTCACTCCTGGGTGTCTTCTCACCAGTCTCCTCTGTAGCCTGCAGATGGAGTGATGGAAGAACCTATAAAAAGGATAATTTTAGCTAATATGTGCATTACCTCATTAGTTCTAATTTTTGTGGTAAGAAAAATGCACAGTGGTTTCTTAGAATTTTTTCTAGCATAAAATACATGATTACCTATAGTTATTATGTTGTACAAATTACTTTCTTTTCTCTTTTTTTAAATGGAAAATATATACTCTACAAAATGATGTTTTCAGTCTAGCAATGTGATGTGTACCTGCAGTCCTGGCATTCAGGAGGCTAAGGCAGCAGGATCTCTACAAGTTCAAGGTCAGTCTGAAGTACTTAGGGTGATCTTGCCTCAAAAAAATGAAAAACAACCAAAATCCCACATTGTTTTCTGTGATTTAAGACACTAATCTATATAAAATATACAGTAACATACATATACATATTTTCTCTGTGACTGTTTTATATTCATTAAGAGATGATATTTGAATGGAACATGATTGTAGAAAATGAGATTTAATTTTCTTAACTTATTCCACACAGGATGAACAGTAGTATAAACAGAGTTAATATCGCTGCAGAAGGCTTCTGTTACTCAATAAAACTTGAAATATTTAACATTAATAGTTTAAAGTGCTATAGGATAGAAAATATAATACCATGGAGACAGTAAATTTGCAAAAGTGAAACATAAATCATTGGGCTGGGGATTTAGCTCAGTGGCTTAAGCGCCTGCCTGGCAAGTGTGAGGTCGTGAGTTCGATCCCCAGTACAAAAAAAAAAGTCCTGAAACATAAATCATTGCTTTTAGAAACAATTTATATGTGTCTGTTCTTGATGGCAAAGATAATTTTACACTTTAACATATGGCAAATGTACAAAATTAGGATGCACTGATAATTTAATAGATTTACATTAAGTAAGGAAAATGGGGATGTTAAATTAACAGTGGTAGGTTTGGAGCAATTATATTTTCTACCTCAAACTCCTTTTTTATTATTTTATAATCCATTTAACATAAACATTCAATCAAATTATAAGTCAATTACATATTTGATAAATAGATCATTATTAATGTCAAATATGTCTTCTTGAATAATGAGGAATTAAACATGAAAAATGTTATTTTACACATATACATTCAACAAACATTGGGAAGCACTGTCATTTCTTGATTATTCTGTAGCATGGGGTAAAACATAGATTATTAAAGGGTTAAAATTAAGCATAGGAAGATCTCTCTTATTCATTTTGGAATAATTTAATTTTGGAATAAGGCCAGTGCCCTGGTCTTATTCCAAAATTAAATGTGAGGGTTTCTGGCAGAACATCTTCACCTGAATAGAAACTCTTTGTAAGTCTGGTCAGCAGTGCAGTCCCTTTTTGCCTAATTAGAACATGGAAATGTCTCTGTAATGTTCATTCACAAATAGTTCTAGTCAACATACTAGCTCAGAACACATTTCCAATTCTATAATTTGAGCTGATTGTGATACTTTTAGAGATTGCCTATATTATTCATGTCTAAAATTCCACTCCTTTCTACCACAAATACCCCCATGCCCACATTACTGTGTAAATTCTCTTCTAACCAAATCCGAACGTCCTTTACATATGTTATGGTTAATGTTTGGATACCCTCCCCCCTAGCTCCATGCAGTCATGGAGGAGGTTGAATATATTATTTGTGACTGGTTTGTTGCCTAATGCTCGGATTGGCAGCGTGAGTGCTGCACTCACCCAGGGAAAGGTTGCTGGCATACAATACAAAAGAGGAAGGAGGAGTGTTTTCCCTGTCCCCTCCTTACCTTTCTCTCTTTTTTTCACTTGTTTTCTGACTGCCGGAAACAACAGCTCTTTAGCCACACCAGCCTGTCTTTGAGCCAACTAAATATGGATTGAAACCTCCAAAAACTGTAAGCTAAATAAACCTTTCCTTCTCTGATTTTGGGCATTGGGTATTTTGTCTCAGGCACAAGAGCAAAGTAACCAGTTTGGTGCCAGAAGTGGGTTTGTTGCTGTGAGTATATCTGAACATTTGGTTCAAGAGCGTTTGGGAATGGTTTGTGGCAAGAATCTGGAAAGGTTCAAAATTGTTACTTGAAGGGGTAGAACTTGAACATTTTAAGCTGTTCTGTATGGGAGAATGTGGTCAGGCTCAGAAGGCCAGAAGGTTGATAGAAAACCTGCTAGTAAAGTACAGGCTTTGCAGGTTTCTGCTGGGAAGAAGGACTGCATTGGTTACTGGCTTCCAGTTGATTTATGTTATGGCTTGGCAGAAAGTTTGTCAGCATTTTGCTCATGTCCAGTGTTTACCTGAGACTGAGGTTAAGGACACTGGACTGATTAATCTGGTGGAAAAAAATTTGAAGGCAGCTGAATGTTGAGGCAGTGCCATGACTATTGTTGGAGGTTTTCTTCCAGATTTATGTTGCAAATCAAGAGCAAAGAGCCAGCAGGGCTCTGTAAGTTTGGCCAGAAGGGCTATGGGCTGTAAAGGTAGAGCGGAGGTCTCAATTTCTGAGAGGGAACAGAAAAATGAAAAAGATGGCCTGCAAGCAACACAGAAAAAGGCAGCAGGTCTCTACCCTTTGCAGCTTCAAAATGAAAATATGAAAGACTTCTCTTGGAGGAGAAAGCAGCTTCAAAACTGAAAATATAAAAGACTTTTCTTGGAGGAGAAAGCTGCAGAGAACCATGTTCCAGAACAGTAGTAGTGGCCACACAAGGTTCCAAAATGGAGGAGGCAACACTAGGTTTGAGAACGGAAGCAGTGTAACAAATCTGTTCCTCACAATCCTACTCAGATTGCCCAGTGATCCAGGCACTCAGTTCCTGTAGTCAATAGTGAGGAAAGCTTGCCTATGGCTCCAGCTGGCAGTGGACCTTGGCAGCATCCATGTGGTGCTGGTTTTAGGTACATACAGAATGCAAGGGTTCTGAGGTTAAGAAGGCTTCTATCCCAATTTTAGAAGACTTGGTAGGTCAGGCAATGTGCCCTTAGAGGGTAGTATGTGAAGCTGTGAGTGTGAAGCCAAAGGTGCAAGAAGAACTCAGAAGTTTATAGAAGCTGAAAGTGTTGATTATCTATGAAATGAGGCAAGGATTGAGCAGAGCAGGCCTAAAAGAGAAGCGCTGGGAGCTATAATCACTGGAAGTGCCATGGGGTGGTATCACTCAAGCCTTTTGGATCTCACAACCAGATTGCTTCAGATGCTGAGTGTGGAGCTCCAAGATTTAATTTTCCCTGCTGGATTTTGAACATCCTTTGGTACCATTCCTTTATATCACCCTGTTGATGCCATTTGGAATGGTAATGTTTATCTTGTGTCACTGAATGTTGGAAATGCTTAACTTTGTTTTCATGGTAAAGGAATTCATAGCTAAGAGTTTACCTCAGATCTTGGAGGAGTCTTAGGACTTGGACTTTTCAGCAATGCTAAACTATTAGGACTCTGGCAACTTTTGGAGGTGGACTCAATGACTTTGCATAATGAATGTGCATGAGTCTTTTGGGAGACAAGGTGCAGAATGTTATCATTTATGCTTTGATGGCCTCCCAAGCCTCATGCAGGCTTGGAGGTGGCTTAATCTAGCACTTGTGATCGGTTTGTTGTGTATTGCTGGGATTGGTGGCATGAGTGCTGCACCTGCCCTGGGGCCAATAGCTGGCATACAATATATGGGAGGGAAGGAGGCATGTTTTCTTCCCTTTTGCCTTTTTACTCTCTTTGTTTGTGGCTGCCATGAATGGCTGCTCCTTAGCCACACCACCTTGTATTGGAGCCAGCAGAGTATGGGCTGAAACTTCCAAAAGCTGTAAGCTAAATAAACCTTTCCTTTCCTAATTTTGGGCATCAGGTATTTGCCTCATCAAAGAAAGAAAGATTATTTAAGACAATATCCCACTATAATATCATAAGTAGTAAAGCTCATCATAGCATGAGCTACTTTTTATTCAAATTGTTTTTCCTTTTGCTAGATTATCAATCGATGCATAATAATGTATCACATATTATTCATGACCTCAAGAGGGCACTTTTCTTCTATCTCTGCCCAAGACTTAAATCTAAGAGGTGAAACCACTTTTCTGTCTTTTGATGTGTCCATAAATATCTTTTTAAAAAACACTGCATAGATGATTATGCTATTTCCTCTTCATTTTCAATTACTGACTTTTCCTCCACAATCTCTGACTTACTCAATATTTTGACACCTGAATTAGTGTATATATTTTTACCATTTGTTATTAAATTTATTTTACATGTCTAACAGATAAATCTGTAAAATTACTTACCCCAAGTTTTAAAAACTTCTCCCATTTTCCTTCACTATCAATTTAGTTGTCATATCCTGAACATTTTATTTTTAATGATGAATAATATATGACATGTTGATTTTAGCCACATTAGTTGGCTGAACACCTGCTCACTTGCTCTAATTTTTACAATGTAGCAATTTTTGGCTCACTGATACCATCACATGAAAAGTGTCTATTCCTCATCAACTCTCTGTTATTCACATGAGATTCCATAAAGCTGGCATATAGCAATGCCTATGATTTGTGCAGAGAAAACATAATGACAAAAAAAATCTTTGATTATCATAAAATAATTTGTTATCATGTGCACCTATGGGAAGAAAAATTTCACCATAAAAAACAAAGACATTTTCAAACAAAATAATGAATTCATATTTTTCATCTAAATGCCTCAATATAATAATGAAGAAAACCACCAGTTAGTTTACTGTCCAATGAAATTATGACCACAATTTTCAAATTTGCATTTCATCTTTCTCAGCATTCCTATGAATTAGGGTAACACCAGAATTTACTGCTGGAAAACTCTGTAGTAATCTTCATACTGTTTGTATTAAATTAGTTTTCAAATCATAAATACTAGGATAACAATAGATGTTAAAGAAAATCTTGATCAATTTCTCAACTTAGTTTTTAACTTGCAATTTTTCATTTATAATAATTTATAATTTTGCATACACAAATTCCAGCTTGACTTTTTATTATTTTACAAACATGTTAAATAAATTAATAGCTCTTGCCTTTGTGAGAATACAGTTCATTCTTTTTGTGCCCTGGGAACCTGGTAGACTTTCATCTTCATGAGCTTTAACTCCTTAAGATTCAGGCCTTTTATTTTATATATCTAAATTCAATCAATAGATAGCTCATACTGATATAAAAATATTTTGTTTGCCATTGATAAACTGGTGCCAAGTTCCCAGCTATCATCTAGTTTTCTGCATGTGTACTCAGAAAACATGAACTTTAAATATGATATCTCTATTTTATTTACTTCTCTGGCATTTTCAGATAATCTCTTTAGTCAATTTCAATCTGTTCTCTATTATACTGAATAATACAATTCCTTTCTTTTTTTTCAAAAGAAGACTTTTTGATAAGCAAGTTGAAAGTTTCACTTTGAATTTTTTTAAAAAACTGCTTTATTGGAGTAGAACTGATAAACAAAGACCTTCATATATTTAATGTGCAAACTCATGAGTCTTAACACACATATTACTGCCACCAATTCAAATTAATAGACACAACCAACATCTCCAAAAGTTCCTTTGTGTTCCTATTTGATGTTCTAGTGGTTTGTGTTAAGAACACTAAAAATGTGACTTATCCTATTACAAATTTATGATGTGTTTTAACTTTTAACTAGTTCTTGCAATGCTCCTGTTTTGGGTTCTGTGGAATGATACTTTTCTGGTTTTATTTCTCACTTTCCACTTAGTATGTCTTACTATTTTCTCCACCATTTGTTCTTAGCTTCTACAACTCTAGAGTAAATTTGTCATTTTGCATACTTCATTTTTACTTTATACTTTTCTTTGATTGATAAGTTGACATATGAACCCTAAGCTTTAACATCTGGATGTGAACACACATATACATGGACACATACATCTTCACTCATACACATGTGTACTCACATATGCATATGAACTAACACAGAGATACTCTATTGCTAAGACCCAAATCAATCTAGTCAACTTTCTACTTGACATTGAAAGTTGGTGTTTCATGCTTCTAAGACTATTATTTTTAAATTCTGATATTGCCTGAAGATACAGAGGCAATTCATTAAATTTCAAAGCATTAATTAGAAAGTCAAAGTAGCATCTAGAAGCTGTTTAAACAGCAAGCTTTCTGTTTCCAACATTTTGGAATGCTGGTAATTCCTGTTTTTTATTGTGAGAAAGTCATATTCTTTCCATTTTTCACAGAAGTGCTACATTTTCTTCAGATGCATTTGGACTCTTTTTTTAAAGGATTTTTTTAAACCAAGTGTTCCTTTTCTTTTTTAAAACTGAAAAGATGATCCCCAAGCATTCGAGTCCTACTTGTTTTAGTGAGATATATGTTCTAAATGCAATCTTCTGATAATTCTAACTGAAGTTACCATTTTTCCCCTGTTTACCATCTACATAACCTTTATTGCTATATTTATTTAAGTTATTCACTTATGTTTATTGAATATTTTCATCTTGAGATATACATTGAATGAAAATACTCCTTATGAGACCAGCTCATAGACTAGAAAAAAATATCATCTTCACATCATATCATTTTATTAAACTATCATTTGTGTTTTATATATCACTTTATCTCCTGTATTTTTTTCTGGCTAAGATGCTCCGAGTTCTTTATCCATAGCCCCATCATAAGCCAGTTTCTCAGCAGTAACTTTTCTAAATGGCCAAGGAATTTCCACATATATTTGATCAGAAGTTCTGCCTTGACTTTTGTGTAAGAATACTGAATATATTGCTACATACTACAAATATATTTTCCTTAATTGTTCTCAAATTGGTATTAACATTTTATTTGCTGTCACTTTTAAACTTCCTTGTGTCAACTTGACTGCTTGGGGTGGGATGAGGGAATTTGTGGATCACACATCTGTGTTTGTATCAGTGAGTCATTGAGGTATGACCTGGAGTACAACATCTAGTCCCTGTCCCTTTGTTTCTGATATTCCAGAGTTGTTTCTAGCCACCACAAACTGAGCATCTTTTCTGTTCTGAACCTTTCCATCATGATTATTCTGCAGTGGAACCAAGGCAACTATGGAATGATTTTCCGGAAAATATAGCTGAATTAAATCTGTTATGATTTGCTTCTTGATGTCCTTGCAAAGCTTCATGCAGTCATGGGGGCATATTTCAAGAGTTTGTGATTAATTCATGGTCCATTGTTGGGTTTAAGAGCTTGAGTGCTACACTTGCCCTAGGGAAGATAGTCTGCACACAATATGAGACCAAAAGAAGCTTGTTTCATCTATCGCTTTTTTATTTTCCTGTCTAGGACTGCCATGAGCTATTTCTCTTCTGACATGTTACTCTGTAGAGCCAAGTCACTCTGCATTGGACTCAGCCAATTATGGACAGAAGTCTCCATAAATTGTGTGCTAATCATCCTTTATCTTGTGGATGTTAGGTCTTTTTGTGTCAGCAATGAGAGAAAAGTATCAAAGACAGAATTTGGTACCATAGAAGTGAGATTATTAGTGCAAATGTACCTGACCATGTAGTGTAAAAGACTATCATATTGGAAGAGTTTAGAATGATTCAGAGATTTTGATTGAAAAGGAAGAGCTGGAACACCTCATGAAGTTATTATGTATTAGAGTTTTTGATCAGAGCTCAGAAGAACAGAAGGTTGTTAGAAATCCTGCTGATAATCATTAAAGTCAGGATGATTCTACTGGGAAGAAAGACCACTGGTTTTGGGAGTCCAGACTGTGTGTATTATGGCTTGGCAGAAGGTTTGTCTGCATTTTAATTGTGTCCTGAGACTTTGTCTAAGATTGAGATTAATGACAGCAGAATAATTAATCTGGCAGAAGAAATTTCATGACAGTTTAATATGGAGGCTGTGGCATAACTGCTACTGGGTCCTTTTAGCCAGGTGTATATTGAGAATTTATAGCAAAGTGACCACCAGAATGATTTAAAACATTTTGAATTTGGCCAGAAAGGAAGCTCCAATGAAGTTTTGGAATGAAAATATAGATATGGTGAGACCATGACTGCTAAGAGAAAACAGGAGACTAGAAGAGATGACTAAGAAAAAAAACCAGAAAAATAGAAAAGATGGCCTAAGGGCATCAAAAGAAGCAGCAGAGCACCACCCTTGTCACCCTCAAACTTGAAACATGAAAGACTTTGCTTTGAGAAGACATCCCCAGAGCACCATGTTCCAGAATGATAGCAGCTACACCATCTTTCAGAATGTTGGATGCTGCATTGTATTCAAGAATAGTGGCAGCAGAGAAAGCTTGTTCCTCAGAGTGGTCAACAATCAGGGCATGTTTTTCCTACAGTCAAGAGAGACAAAAGCCTGGCTACTCTTCTAGCTGACAGCAGACCTTGGCATTATCCAAGTTTGCTGGTTTTAGGTAAATGCAGATTGGAAGGGTAGTTAAGAGGTTAAGAAGGCTTCTTCCCAGATTTCAGAAGCTCTGGAAGGCCAGGGAATATAGCCCTCCCTAGGATCCAGGGAGTATGGCCTCGTGAAGCAGTGATTGTGAGGCCAAAGGTGCAGTGGAGACCCCAGATGTTTGGAAAAATGAAGAATATATCTGAGGAAATCTTCAAGGAGGAAGCAAAGTAGACTCAAGAAAAAAGACATGGAAGCCATAACAAACCACCAACAGTAGCATAAGGGCAGAGTTATCCAAGCCCTTTCAAGTTCATAACTTGCCACAGTTTCTTGCATGCTACACATGGAAGTACAGGAATTAATATTTGCTCTTTGGGATTTTGAACTTGCTTTGGTTCCATTCTTTTGAATCCCTCATGTGTAAATTTTGGAATGGAAATGTCCAACTTGTGCCTCGTGAAGTGTTAAACTGCTGGAAGTGTTAAACTGTCTTAATTTGTACAGGAGCTCACAACTAAGAGTTTGCCTTGAATGTCAGAGAAGACTTGGATTTGACTTTTTACCAGTGCTGCAACATTTAGAGCTCTAACTCTTAGAGATAGACTAAATGCCTTTGCATAATGGAATGTATATAAATCAGTGAGTGGGAGTGAAGAGCAGAATATTGCAGTTTACATCTGGGTGTCCCCCAGAAACCTCATGCAGTCATGGAGGTGAGCATCTAGCATTTGTAATTGATTCATAAGCCAATGGTGGGAATAAGAGTGTGTATGTTCTACCTGGTGAAGGGCAGGTAGTTTTCATACAATATAAAGGATAGAAAGAGACTTGGCTCTCTTACTGTGTTTTGCTACTTTCTATACCCTTGTTTCTCTTCTGCCAGGTTCCATCCTGTCTTGGAATTAGCCAATTATGAACGGAAACCATCACAAACTGTGTGCTAAATAACCCTTTCCTTCCTTAACTTTAGGTTATAGGTATTTTGTCTCAGAAACAAAGAGAAAAGTAACAAAGACAAGACTTATCCTCATTTAAATTGTGATTGTCTAATAGTGTCTCCCATCCATAAGTCAGCTAAGTAATATAGTTTAAGTAAGATTTCACTCATAAACGAAGTTGAGTGACATTTAACTTTCTGCAGGACTTCAATCAGAATAATCTCCTCCTTATCTATATGTATTTTTTCAAGAAATGGAACATCTTTTTTTAAATGCTTGAATATGTTATAAAGGATGAAAGATGGGTATGTGCCCAAGATACATTGGTCAAAGAATATATTTGACTTGTATATAAGGAATAAAATAAGATCACTGTACAAAAAATGATTACAATTGATAATAATGTGCTGTGTACTAGAAAATTACTGACAGTAAATGTTTAATATTTGCTTCACAAAAATCATAGTTATGTGAAGGAGTGGATGTATGTATCCATTAGTGTCATTTAATCATTACAAATGTTAGCATGTATCAAAACTATATGTTTTATGAAATAAATATCTGTAATTTCTATTGATTAAAAGTACACATATATTTTAATCAAAAGTTATAGTTTTTTGATTCCTCTTGAGTTTACTAAATATCACAACCTATTGGTTTTAAGATCAAAATAACTGTCATTTCCTTTTATTTAGTATATCTGATTTGTTCTAGAGATTTTCTACTCTAAATATTATCAAAAGTGATTGTAAAATTTTATATTTTAGGAAACAATTGTTCTGTAAAAAATAATTTTTGAAATTCATGTTGAGTTATCTCATTTCTTACTCAAAACATTTTAATAAAATGTAAAATTGATCACTATATTCTCTATCTTTTATAATATGATATTTATATTATAGACTTTATCATATGCATTATAGTTTATAGATGCAATAATGCATTATAACTCCTGTATAATTAATCATATATAGTGGGACCCACATTTTTCCATTATCATGAGGAATTTAATATCAGTTAGTACTTATATTATATAGACAATGTGTTACATTGTCCAATACCATACAATGTGTCTATTGCAGAGACAGTACAGTAAAATGTGTTGTGTAGAAATCACAAAGTAAGGATTGTCACACTTTGATATATCAGGAAATTGTTATCATTAACTTATTCTTAATGAAAAAGAAAATTGAAGTTAAACTTCTTTGATTTATGTGTGCCTGATATCTTTTCATTTAGCACTTTACTATTGTGACATCTGTGACTTTTATACAACAACAAATTTGAATATTGTATTCTTTGGTCTGTGTCTGTGCTTTTGTCTCTTTCTTTTTACTTCTTTTATTTTCCCCTAACATTTGTAGTATTAGGCTTTTCATTCCCAAATCATCAATACTTTGTAATATTTCTTTCTGCATAGCAATTTGTTGGGGTTTTTTGTACTTTTTAATGTAATATATTGTTCTTTGTTGTCTGATTTAGTCCTTATATCCTTTATTCCAATTTGGTTGGCCTTTGAATAAAAATATTTATATTTTGAATAAAGCAAGTTCTTAAAGCACACTCTTTGAGATTTATGGAGAAACAAATCATCTGCTACTTACCTTTCACCAGATATTGCACTTAAGCTACTATCACTGACTATTCTAACATATATATATATATATATAGAGAGAGAGAGAGAGAGAGAGAGCGCTAACATAGCACTGTTCCTCCCGTGATTTTACTAGGAGAAATATCAAATGCCTTTTTCTTATGAAGGCCAAGATGTTACTTCTATAGTTGTGAAGTAAAATATTTTATAGGTCTCCATGGACTTAGAGGTAAGAAGAATGTTTTCTAATCAGCGTTTCCTGGAAGACTCACTCTCATTTCCCAAAAGCCCTACCTTGTAACCTTTCTTTCTCTCCCTTTAAATGTCAACTTTCTAATGCACAGTTAGATCTTTAAAATCTCTATTTAAGCACAGTGTGGTTTCCCTAAAATACTGGACCTAAGAAACATTCCAGGACTTACATCAATATCTTAATTCTATCTATTTCAGATTTCAAATCTCCAAAGATAAAGTAAAATGGAAAGGCTTAATTTCATTCTGCAGCAAGCATTTGTTCCTAAATCCTTGTAACAATGTAAGACAGCAAGATTCAGGTTACTGATGTAAGAGTATCATTTTTTAAAATTTTTCATTAGTATATAATGTATAAATTTTTATATGGAATTGATATATTTACATATTGTATGTTAATTTCTTTTTTCATACCCTTTCTTTTCCCTACCTTTCCTCTTCCATCATCTTTTTCTCTCTCTTTTTTTTTATTTAAAACAGAATAAAACAAAACGGGGCAGTACAGAGCAGATCAGAAGAGGACAACATAGGCAACACAGTACTTTACATTAAGTCAACTGGACATCAACAGTATCTAACACCATATCTCTTACTCTGCTATAGTTGAGCATAGTTTCAAGTACAATAATATCAAGCATAACACAATAGTATAAAGCCATGCATAGAGTGAAAGAATTCCAGGGCTTTCTGAACCGAATAACAGAAAATGATCAAAGGGTATTATAATATCTCATTTTTGATAAAAAAGAAAAAAATTTGTTTGAACTATCACACATATTCAAATTCCAATAAGACACAATGTGGTACATAGAACCAACAGTAATAGAACAAAAAAAGCATGGTAGGACTTCTAAGAAGGATAATATTAAGTCAGCAATAGCTGTCATAATGTTTTCTTCAAAACAGCTGTTCATATCATCACGTATGATATAGTCAAACAAAACAGGATAACACCATTCCAACTGATGATTTAAAACTTTGAAAGATGCTGGGGATTTAGCTCAGTGGCTTAAGTGCTTGCCTGGTAAGCGCAAGGTCGTGAGTTCAATCCCCAGTACCAAAAAAAAAAAAAAAATTTGAAAGACATCGAAGCTATGAGATGGGGCCTCATGCTTACCATAAAGTCTTATATACTCTTATCAAATCTCATATTAGGGAGATTATATGGTATTTACCCTTGTGAGTTTGGTTTATTTCACTTAAGAGAATGGTCTCAAGTCGTGTCCATTTATTTATAAATATCTCGATGTGATCATTCTTTATAGCTG
>PVJX010037833.1:0-16714 GCA_004027295.1 Dolichotis patagonum
TGTCATGTTTTTGGTTCCTTCCATACAAGTGTACAGTGTAATTCCCAGACCCTTTTCTTGTTGGTTAAGGCTCCTCTAGAGGGCGCAGGCTAGGAGCTTTAGCCCTCTTCAATAGGTTATCAGAGATTAGAGTTCACCCACGGGCAGTGTGCACTAGCTCCTCCCTTCTGGGCCAGTCAACCTTTGCAGGCCTTCACTGTGTCAGTGTGCACTGATCTCAGGGAAGTAACTGGGTCCCCACCAGGGGCGTGGCCTAGTTCAAGCAGATTCCACCAATCCGCTCGGCGCAGGGAATAACCAGCTGAAGCCACTTCCTTATGGAGTTAGTGCTGTCCTGCCCAAATCCAACATGTCGTCCAGTTGGTTTCCCCTTTCCCGTGGGAGGGTCTTATTCTCATCACTCACCGTGTCCCTGAGAACTGCTGGACTGCCCGACCTCCGACTTCAGCGCCTGAGGTGGGAATTCACGGTGCCTCTGGGTGGGTCGTGTGCAGTGCCGGTCCCGGCGAGCTGCACGCCGGGCTGTTCAGCTCCGGGCTCCGGCAGCTCAAGCCAGTCGTTTTGGCGCAGATCGCTTGTTCAAGTCGGGCGGAATTCAGGCATCTCGAGGTGGGTGCCGCGCTCGCTGATCTTATCTTCACTAATAGTAGCCCCAGGCCCTCTTACTCGAGGCGGTTTTTGCGCTTTAGTTTCTTTCTCGGTTGTGAGAGTCTATCTCTCTCTGTTTGGGTCTCTCCAGGGTGTTTTATTCTGGCATTTGAGCTGTCTCTCTCAGAGAGGGTCTCTCTCTTGCTACCTACCAGTCTGCCATCTTGTCTCTCTGTTTTTTTTTTTTAGACAGGGTATTGCTGTGTAGCCCAGGCTGGCCTTGAACTTGGGGTGATCCTCCTGCCTCAGTCTCCTGAGTGCTGGCCTTATAGCTGTATGTAACCACACCCAGCCTACAATTCCATCCTCTAAGTTTATCCTCTTCAGGTGTATTTTCTGTGTATCTTTACATTTATATGCACATGTATTTTTGTTTCAAAATTAGGATAATGTTGTATAAATAATTTCATATCCTTGTTTTTTCTGTGTTTTTAGCCTCTGAAAACAATTTGAATGTCTACACAACATTTCATTGTTTACATGTATCATGGCTTACTCATATATGTTGGACACTAGGAACATTGGTCATTGCAGTTAGTATGCAGTTAGTATGTAGTTAGTATGCAGTGACCAACTCTGAACATAGATATTTATATCCGATTTCTTCCTTGAAATAGATTCTTTGATGTAGAATTATTAGATTATAAAATATCTGAGTATTTTAAGGCCCTACATAAGAATTGCCTTGTGGCTTTCCAGAACCATCATTTGTCATCCCTCCGGGATTGTATGAGGATGTTTGTGTCAGTGAATTGTGGTTATGACTACATGTTATTTTTAAACCTAAAACAATTTAATTGGTAACCTTACTGGTGCTTTCATAATTTTTAGAGTAATGATGCAATTAAACAGTTTGTTAGTGCCACTTTTCCTTGTGTCGTATTTTTTGCCATTTTTGTTTTTTAAATTGATTTGCAAATAACTTGTTTTTTAGCTTATATATACTCACATTCATGTTAGTCTTTATTTTGTTATTCTCCTTTTAGTTTTTAAGTTTTTTAGTAGTAGTACATGTTGGGAATTCATGCAATTTATAGTCATCTTGGGGAGTGTGATATGTACATATTACAGCTTGTTTGTTTTTTTTTAAATCCTCTTCTCCTTTTTTCCCCTTCTCCCCTCTTCCTCTCATTTTTTTTTTTGTATTTGTTGATATTATTTGTGTTCTCATGTTATGGCATCTGGTGTTTATATTGTTTCTTTTTTTTTTTGTACCAGGGATCGAACTCACGACTGTGTGCTTGCAAGGCAGGCGCTTATGCCGCTGAGCTAAATCCCCAGCCCTGGTGTTTATATTAATTGGGATTATTAAGTTCCTGTACTTTTAGTTTCTTTATCATATTGTCTCCTAACATACTGACATTCATACTACTTTTTAGGATGTTGGTCTCACATTGGAGATCCCCAAGAGTGTCACTATGAAGAATGCGTAGTAACTACCACCCCCTCTTCAATTCAGAATGGAACATACCGTTTTTGTTGCTGTAGCGCAGATTTATGCAATGTCAACTTTACTGAGAATTTCCCACCTCCTGACACAACTCCACTCAGTAAGTAATTAAAAAGTGACTTTTCTTTAAACTTCTTTTTTCCAGAGTTTAGCAAAGTATGAAACAAACATGCAGGCTTAACAAGAGTAAGAGAAAGAGAGAGAGAAAGAGAGTGAGCAAGCAAGTGAGCTGGCATCGTAAATGGTAACTAGTGAACATTTGAAATCCAGGAGATGCATCAGGACTGGGAAGGCATCGATGTACTGCCAGATAAGGTAGTGTCAAAGTACAGCACCACCGTGGTGGGGATTTGCCAGCTGTGCTTGTATCAGTGGCAGACCTGTGGGCCTAGTTACTTGGGAGGCTGAAAAGAGCTCACTTGATCCCAAGAGTTCACAGCCAACCTGGCAACAAAGACCTTGTTTTGAATTAAAACAAAGCAAATCAAATAAGCAGCTCTGGAAAACTAAATGTGTGCTTACTTTTCCACTTTACATTCCCGTTTCTAGAAATTTAGGGTCAGGGTTAATCTTTAATGGTATGAAGATACATATAAACAGTTATTCATTACAGTATTATTTATAACTGCATAATATTGGAAACTAACTGAAAGTCCATGAATACACAGCATTATTTATTTATTTATTTGGTACTGGAAATCAAACTCACAACTTCACGCTTGCCAGGCAGGTGCTTTTGCCGCTGAGCTAAATCCCTAGCCCTACTTACTGTCCTTTTTGAGACAAGGTTTCACTGTATAGTTTGGGCTGGCTTTGAACTCCTCCTGCCTCAGCCTTCTGAGTGCTATAATTACAGGTGAGTACCACCACACTTGGCCGTAACAGTTATTCTAAATACACTAAGATACATGCATGCAATAGAGTACTAACAATATCACTGTTAGAAAAAAATAACTAAGGTCTTTGTTAACTGAGATAGTGTGATTGTTAGACATATTAGATATAAACAAGCATACAGTATGTCATATGCTGTCTTTTATGTAAGAAAGGGAAATAGAAGAATTATATCTATTATCTGCTTATCATTGCAAAAGGAAATAAAAACAGCTTAGTCAGAAAATAATGAAGTTGGTTCTTTACAAGGAATGAAAGGACAATTTTGGTATGCATAAAGTTAAATCATTTAAGATGAGAAGGCAAAAAAACCCACAGACTGAAAAAAACAAATGCATCCAATTGAATTTCATATAAACATAGTAATCGTACTGGAGGGGGAAAGGAAGAACTAACCCAAGTAATTCATAAACATGATATTTGACTATAATTATATTCTTTTTGGACAAGATGGGATATAAGGTGTTGAATGGACAATTGTAGAGAAATTGTGAGCTCTTTCTAGATTTGATTTTTAAGTAGTATGGGCAAAGCAGTTCCTAAACAGTGGTAAAATTAAAAAAATGATGGTGCTCTTCTTGTCCTTTTTTTTTTTTTTGGTACTGTGGATCGAACTCATGACCACATGCTGTGCTGCTGAGTTTTATCCCCGGTGATGTTCTTAAAAACCAGCATTCTTGCTGAAAGAAATGGGATGTTAAGTTATAGAAGACAGAAAAGAAACATATGCACATAATTTGCAATTAAAGTTATTAGTATGGACATAGAACTTTAAAAATAAGTACATTTTATATGTATATTTATACACATATTCATACGTGTATATATTAGTATATGTATACATGTATAGACGCAAACGTTTTTGGTTGGTAGTGGACATCAAATTTAGTACTTCACACATGCTATATAGGTGCTCTACCCTGAGCTATACCCCAACCTCATACATACATTTCTTATCTGTATTTGTGAAGGACAATATCCAGAAGTACTCTACACCAATAATAAGCATGCATAATGGCCAGATCTTAGCCTCCAGTAGCATTCTAAACTGAAAAGGATGAAGGCTCCTTTAAAATATAATTTTAGGACGACAGTAGGATAGCTACAAGATAAGCATGAACTATATACTGCTGGTCAGTAAGGAAAATAGTCCCCCAAAATACGATGGGGACCTGTCACAACTTGTTGGCTAAATCTGGGTTAGTTTGAGTGCTGAATTAAATTCAGTAATGAATTATAAATCATTGGAAGGAAGACAAATTCATGAGTAGAATGTCAGTACAGAACGTACAATGAAATGATTCAAACCACAAAAGAAAACATTGTGTATATGTGTAGATGTATAGAAAGAGAAAATTACAAAGCAAGTGGGATAAGATGGTAACAATAGGTAAATCTGGGTAAAGGTACACAGTATGGTGTTTTCTTGTTTTGTTCTTTTTTCTTGTTTTCTTATTTTGTTCTTGCCACTGTTACGTTTTAAATCATTTCCAAATAAAACATGTTAAAGTTAAAAGGTTTTTTTTGGTTTTATTTATTTTTGTCATTTTGAGACAGGGTTTCACTATGCAGGCTGGTCTTGAACACACAGCAATCCCCCTGCTGCAGCCCTATAAGTGCTGAGGATTACAGGTGTACGCCAACACGCCTGGCAAGTGGTCTTTTTTCTTTTTTTGAAACAGGCCCTGGTATGTGGTTCAGGCTGGCCTTGAACTCATGGCAGTTTTCCTACCTCAGCCTCCTGACTGCTGAGATTAAGGGCATCCATGACCACACCTAAATTAAAAAGTTTTTAAAAACTGAAATTAGCATATTTTAATAATTGTCTTGGCCAACAAATTATATTAGTCCATACTCTGGAATTTTGTGTTCTGATTTATTTCCTTTGACCAAATGGAAAATCATAAGGAGTTTTCTCTGGGGGTTTCTATTTACTCAAGGCCATTAGATTTACTAAGAGATTGTACTGAATCGGATACATTAATCTTTGTCAAACAAAATAAGTTAATTTTCACTTGCACATCTGGCTACACAAACAGGGGAATTCTCAAACATTTTAGAATTTCAGATTGTTACCGGGGTCTTGGTTTGCTCTAGTCTCCTGTGTACTGCCAGCTGACGAATGCTCTCTCAGTAAAAAGGCAGTGTTCAAGTAAAGTGCTATAACTTGGGAGTTTTGGCCAGTTTATGAAGTTTGTTCTTCAAACAAAAAATTGACAAATTTTTAAAAATTGAAGTTAGCAAACTGTAGAGGCCCTTTCCCATCCTTGTCACAGTCTAAGAAGTTTGTATTTGTAATCCCATGGAAATGTTATTGGAATCTGGGGAGTTAATTCCAATCTACCACCTCCAGTGCAACCCACAATGAGAATAAAAACAGTAAGACATATTTACAGTTAAGGGCAGCCAAGGAGTCCGGAATGCGGTCCAGACAAGGCTTCATGGAACAAAGACCTCAACGCAGGGCCTAACCCTGATTTTATTCATGAGGAAGGGAGTAGCTAAGGATGAATGACTGTGAGAATTGTGGGACTTACGTGAGTACTGTGAGCTGTGCTAGCTAGGAGACCACAAGGCATCTCTGCAATATGTAGAAACAAGGGTACGCAGAAAGACTGATCTGTATAACACAGCTGAGGCTGCAGTTAGTGTTTAGGGGGTGGTGTCTCAGCTCTGATGTGTAAACCTTTTCTGCCCTGGGGAAGCAAGCCATCACCTCTTTTCTCAAGGTAGGAGCCCAGTGGACAGCCCTGGAACGTTGGCTCTGCATCATGCTGGACACAAGGATTTAGGGAGACACTGAGGTGGTTACTTCAGCCAGCTCTATTTACATTGCTGAGAGCCAACTGAAGGGAGAAGAGAATAGCTTAGCCAGCTCTGTACATATCAGTACGTGGAGATAGGGCCAGGTTTAGCTAAAGTAGAGGTCATTGCTCTGCATTCAAGGCAGCCATCCAGGTGGTTCTCTGCAGGAAAAGAGATGAATATCAGCTTTTGCATCAATCTCGAGAAAAGTAACACTTAAAAAACCTCCACATTTAGTCTGCAAATGCTGTATTTAACCAAAATAAAACAATTTTAAGTATTGAAGTTTAAAGAAATAAAATATAAAATTAAGAATCAGAGCTTTTATTTATGGTCACATAACAAAGTTTAGTGATTATTTTTTTCTTTAAAATTTTGTTTAAACATATATTTTAAAAGTACTAGAAGGAAGGCTGGGGATTTGGCTCCTCAGTGCCTGTCTGGCAAGTGTTAAGTCATGAGTTTAATCCCTGGTACCAAAAAAATTGCTAGCAGGGCAGGCATGGTGGCGCATCCCTATGATTTCAACACTCAGGAGGCAGACGCAGAAGAATCACTGTGAGTTTGAGGCCAGCCCAAACTACATAGCAAAACCCTGTCTCAGAAGGGGAAAAAAAATTACTAGAAGCATGATGTAAATTTATTAAAAACAACGGGGATAGAGTTAGGTGACTGTTGGTGACTGTTATTTCCATAGTTTTGAATCATTTGATTCTTTATTTTGTTTATATATATATATATATATATATATTTGATTTTTTAAAATTTTATTTTAAAAGGGAGTAAAATTAAACACAGCAAAACAGAACAGAATGGGACATAAGAAAGCATAAATTTCAAAGCTAGACAACCAGAGATCTTCACTATCTGTCATATTGTCTCTTATTTTCTTCCAAATGGTTGTCCTCATCTTTGCATATGAGAGCTCATACTAAATAACATAGCCAATCTTTTCACAAGATGTGTAATTCACTGGCTCCCACTTGCTAAGCAGGGAGAGAGGGAGGGGGACACGGGATGGGGGACAGGACCACATGAGATGTCTGATTCTCAGCCCACATGCAGGCAGGATCACAGTCGCCCCCCAGAGATGGGAAGGGTTCCTTATTCTCCCGCACCCCAAGTCAACCACACGATGCAGGTCCCAATGTGCCAGGGTCTCTCTCCTTCAGGCCACCGAAAGTCTGCCACGCTCTCAGCTGCCCCGGGGCGGGGGGAGTTCCTTGTTCTCCTGGCACCCTGAGTCAACCGCACTGTGCAGGTCCCGATGTGCCAGGGTCTTTCCTTTGGGCTTCCGAAAGTCAGCCACACTCTCAGCCACCCCCCAGAGAGGGGAGGAGTTCCTTGTTCTCCCGGCACCCCAAGTCAACCGCATGGTGCAGGTCCCGATGCGCCAGGGTCTTTCTCCTTCGGGCTGCCAAAAGTCTGCCATACTCTCAGCTGCACCCCAAAGAGGGGAGGAGCTCTTGTTCTCCCAGCACTCCAAGTCAACCTCACGGTACAGGTCCTGATGCGTCAGGGTCTCTCTCCTTCAGGCAGCTGAAAGTCTGCCACACTCTCAGCTGCCCCCCAGAGAGGGGGGATTTCCTTGTTCTCCTGGCACCCCAAGTCAACCGCACCATGCAGGTCCTGATGTGCCAGGGTCTCTCTCCTTCGAGCTGCTGAAAGTCAGCCACACTCTCAGCCACCCCCTAGAGAGGAGAGAGCTCCTTGTTCTCCCAGCACCCTGAGTCAACCACATGGTGCAGGTCCCAATGCGCCAGGGTCTCTCCCCTGCAGGCCCCCTAAAGTCCTCCATACTCACCTGCTATTTCTTTCTGATGAATTGACCATTCCATTTCCAAAGTTCTGAAATGGCCAACAGACCACAGAAAGAATTCTCTTTAGGCTCCTGTTTGAAATCAGCAGCTACAGCGATTTGCTGGCCTTGCTTCAGGGTCACTTTTTTTTTTTTTAAGAGCAGAAATAGTCATTGAGAGAAAGAAAGCTTCTGTCTGAGAGACAGAAGGGGTCCCGAGTGGATTGCCCTCATTTGATTATTTAAAATATGCATGTAATTATGTATTGCTTGTATAAAATAATTTTTTTTGAGAAAGAGCTAGTGTCTGACTTTCTGTTATTTACTGTATCTTAAAAAATATTGGGGCTGGGGATTTTGCTCAGTGGCATAAGCGCCTGCCTTGCAAGCAAGCGGTTGTGAGTTTGATCCCTGATACCGATAAAAAAAAAAAAAAAAAGTATTATTACTAATGGGGTAAACCTAGTAGTAAGCTTTAATTCACTTTATCAGGATTTTAGTTACTGGACAGATTGAGCAGCCCCTTTTCAATAAACAAATACAGGGAATTTAGTAATTTAATACCAGACACCATTCTTTTAGTGTTTTATATACTCATTTAACTTTTAACTTCACCCTTAGAAAGCATATGAAATGTTACCTTTGTGTTCTTACTGTATACTGAGGGCACCGAGGCACAGTGTATAGAGTGATTTACATGAAGTTATGTAACTTGCAAGTGGAACCCAGGATTCAAACTCTTTGGTGTTCTGGTTCCAGAGTATTCCTGTTACTGTCCATCTGTAAGTAGTATATTTGTTTTGTTTAGGGGGCAAGAATTTTTTTTAAAATACTTGATCATATTTCCTAAAATTCAGTGAGCTACTGTGATTTTCACCATATCTATGTATGACTGTGTCTTGGAAAAGATTTTCTATTGTTTATATGATACATTCCTTCATTATCATTTCCTTCAAATCAGCTTATTAAAAACATATTTTGAAGAGAAGCTTTCCATTATTACTATAAATGGAAAGTCAGTATCACAAGTAGAAAATAGCTTTAGTTTAAAGAAAAATAAATAGGTGAAAACAAAACTATATCAAATAACTATATACTGTTGCTTGCCAAAATGTCTGAAACTTGCTTTCTGTGTTAAGAAGGAATAAAGATTAGCACTATGTTGAGATTTTCTTCGCGGTAATCAGACAGGAGGGAAAAGAACAGGTCCAGGTACAACCTAAAACCAGATTTGACTCTTCAGGAAGGTGAACTACATTATTGTTAAGTCTCTTCTAATAACGAGTCTTTAGTACCTACGCTGTTTAAAAAGCAAATCAGTCTTTAATGAGTTTATATCTATAATATTTTTATTTTCTTATATATTTAAGATATTTTTGATCCCCCGGTACAAAAAAAAAGATTTTTATTTTTATGAATTCACAGTGTTTAAAATAAATGTATAATTATTGCAAAATTTAAGAAAAGTTATAAGAAAAGTTTCATGATAAAATTTCTGTAATTGCTATAATTAACCTTTCTGAGTGCAGAATAGAAATTAAGTCAATAGAAAATCGTGTGTGTGTGTGTGTGTGTGTGTATGTGTGTGTAATTAAATAAACCTAATTAATCTTAGTGTTGGAGATTCTTGGGTGAAAGTCAGGATAAAATGTCGAAGTACTTTTCTTTCTTTTGTTTATGTTATCCCTTAATTTGATGACAGGGTCAACTTGATGGGAAATAAAGGTTAAATTGCCCCTAAAAGCAGGTTAAAGAAATTGTACTGTAATTTATTCTGTGTAGTTAAGGTTAGAAACTCTGATTCCTAGAGTCTGGCAGCAAATGTCTGTATTTCACACCATCTAGGTAAGCAAAACTGTATTCAAATAGGCCGACCCTGGCATAGAGCCACAGGTGGATTCTGACGTAGGGTGAATTTATAATAATTTTTAGTTTTTCCTGCTTCTTGGGCTGGGGATTTAGCTCAGTGGCTTAAGCGCCTGCCTGGCAAGCGTGAGGTCGTGAGTTTGATCCCTGGTACCAAAAAAAAAAAAAAAAAAAGTTTTTCCTGCTTCTGTGACAGGATTGAAGTGACCAAAGAGACCAAAAAATGCCAAATAAGGATAGCTGAAAGTCCTTGGTTATCACCTCAAGAGGCAAACAAAATGTGTTGTCTTTTACTTATTAAAAGTGTTAATTTAGAAGAAAAATAGAGAAAAATATGTATACTTTAGGAAAATATTAATTCTGTAATGCGGTATGAATAAGATCCTATTTACAGATTATTATTGGTGTTGGTAAGATAATTTTCATTCTGAAGTTTTGCTAGCTTTGCACTGCCAATTCAAACCCATATCTACCTACCTACTTTGCTCCTCTCCTCTCAAATAATAATTTGGGGGGGGGGCTTCTTGAGACAGAGTCTCATTATGGTAGTTCAGGCTGGTCTTTTTTTTTTTTAAATTTTATTTAAAGAGAAAAAACAAAAAAGAAAACAACCCAACAAAGCAGAAAAAGGGTAGCAACAATACAGAATTCCAAAGGCAAAAAATAAAAGAACAATAAGAACGACAACAAAAGAAAAACAAAAACACTAAGAAATCACCACTTGATAAGTTACATACTGTCATCATTGGAAATAGTTGTTCAAGTTACAGAATTAAAGCATACAAAGTAGACATTCAAACAGTGAGACTGTTAACAGTTCTGCTCAACAATCTAACAAAAACAGTAATATGGTCATCTATCTTACACACTTAAACATACATGCAGTTATATCCTTTAGAGCACTTTCTTTTCCCCTCTTTCTTTAAATATATTTTTTAAATTTTATTTTAAAGGGGGTAAAGTTAAATTCAGGCTGGTCTTGAACTCACTATGTAGCCCAGGCTTGCCTTGAACTTGCAGTGATCCTCCTGCCTCAGCCTCCTGAGTCCTGGGATTACAGGCATGTACCACCATGCCCAGTAATTTTTAAAAAACAATTTATATTATTTTCCTAATGGAAAAGTAAAATCTGTTGACAAACTTGGCCTTCAGAGGCAAGCTCAGTGGAAGCCTTTTACCTATAAAATCTAATCCCCCTCCAAAAATCAAATCCCAAGCACATATATTGAAATTGAACATTTTCCAAATAAGTATTTGCTAAAATACTAGATTAAATTACGTATAAATCAAAAAATAATTTGCATGTCTTTATGTGAACAACTAGTCTTTCTTGCCTCATAGGATTTATAATTCCATGACTGTTCCTTTCTTCCTGCCTTAACTCTATCTTATTTCCATGTAATATGCTTTGTCTACTGAGCATTGCCTCTGTAGCATCTAATAAATACTTAATGGCTTTAAATGGAAATATAATAAAAGTCATTGAAATAACATTTAGAATGGTTTGAATAGCAACTGTTGAAAATAATGTCATAGTAGACAATGGTTGAGCAGATGCAACTTTCAGAACTCAACTGCTAAGTGCAAAATACTGTTATAAGTGCTTCTCAAATTGTTTCTTTAAAGAAAATACATGTTAGCTGTACGTGGTGCATAATGGTAATACCAGCTACCTGGGAAATTGAGGCAGGAGATCATGAGTTCCTAAGCAGCAAAGGAGTACCCAGCTCTCAAAGTAAAAGTCCATAAAGAGCTAGACATGTTTGTCTACTCTGTATTTGTCTACTCTGGGAGGCCCTAGGTTGAGTCCCCAGAACTGGGGAAGAAACACGTTTCTTATGTGCCTTTTTTGTGTGTTTTTTAAAAAAGCAAAAAGAAAAGATAGAAAATAGGGCTTCGGGAGGTAGATCTGGTAGATCTTTCTCATTTGGGAAGGAAATCAAGAGATGCAGAGGATGGACAAACCTGAGAATTAATCAAGATGGCTTCCTACAGCTGCCAACTCCACAAGGGAGATAAAGATTACCAGCAGCCCACGCAGACTGATACAAATGAAGGGAAGAGTACATTTGTACTAACTTTAACTGCTTTCACACAGCATCTGAAGAAGAGTAGCAGTTTCAAAGGTAGTTACTGGAAAATCGTTACTGTGTTTCCTGTGAAATGTATTCTGCCCTCCTGTGTATTTGAGAAGCAGAACAAATACCTTATTTTCTCTTTCATACCCAGATTATTTAGAGTTAATCCTGTTTGGTTGGTTTGTTTGTTTTTGGTACCAGAAATTGAACTCAGAACCTTGCACTTGCCAAGCAGTCACTGTGCCACTGAGTTACATCGCCAGCTTAAGTGCTTACATTTTTGCTGTTTGGTTGGTTGGTTTGTTTAGTTTTTATATAAAAAGTTTATTCCTAAAGTAATATTCTGCCTTATTTTTTCCAGGTATGTATAGTTTTTAAAACTTTTTTTTTTTTTTGAGACAGGGTCTTGCTATTGCAATTTAGGTTGGCCTTGAACTTACTGTTTAGCCCAAGCTTGCCTCAAACTCTTCACAATCCCCCGCCTCAGCTTCCCATGTGCTAGGATTATAGGCATGTGCCTGCACACTTGGCACCATGTGTGTGCTAAAAGGGTTTGGCAATGTGTAAGATACAGTCAATCCTGATTAGTTTTGGATTGTGTATTTGTTGCTTGTCCTTCTTGCTGAAGTGTATTTTTAGCCCCAAAACCAATACCTGCAGTGCTTTCGTGGATGTATCAACAGTATACAGTATATTACATGAGGAATCTTCAACAAAAACACATATTTAAACATACATACACATACATACATATGTTGATTGGCTGATGAAATGTGATGAAGTTCACAGGACTCTACTTCTCCTAGGAGCAAGGGTTCAGTATTTCCTAACTCAGTTTTTATGAGACTTCATAGAATATAACTACAGCAAATAATGAAAACGTGTGTAGACTGCCATAGGCAGTCTCTGACATAGCTTCCAGTAGTCTCTGCTTCCTGTTACTGTATTCTTACGTTTGTGTAATTCTGTCTTCTGAATGTGGGTTAGCTATGTCTACTAATCTCATTTTATTTATACCGAGGATTGAACTCTGGCAAGCGGTTAAGCCAGTGTGCCAGAACTCTGGTAGTAACTTCATTTTAAACAGCAGAATATGGCGATAACGCTGGTGTATCTGCCCTACGTAGATTTTAAAGACTGTGCCCCTACTTGCTGGTCTACTTTCTGGCTCTTCTTGTGCACTTCCCTGGACTGTGAGAACCACCCAGCAAAGAACTGAGATCAGCTAGCATCGGATAGTGAGCTAGAAACTGCAGCCCAAGCCTGGTAATTTATGAGGGACAGACCCTGCCTCCACTGGACTTTGAGACAACTGTAGCATCACCCTACACCTTGATTGCTGTCTCGTGAAAGATCCTAGCTGAACACTCAGCTAAGCAACCCCTGGATTCCCATAAAAACCACGCGATTATGAGTTTCCCCCTAAACTTAACCATTTTAGAGCAATTTAGATTCACAGCAAAACTGAGAAAAAGGAACGGAGATTTTTCAAATACTCCCCAACTCTACATATGGATACTCTTCTCTACTGTCAGCATCTCAACCATAGGGCTGCAGGGTGTGATTAAATATTTTATGTGTACATTAAGGCCTCTAAAAACATTCTTTAGATGGGTGGACAGTAACAATTCTGCACAGGTTGACCCCTTCCCAAATCTTCAATAGTTATTTCTTTTCCTTTAAAAAAAATCTTCCTTTACTTATAGTGATCACAATTCTTCCTCTTTCTCCATCACCTTCTTCTTCCTTTTTTTTTTTTTTTTTAATTTTTCCCCCCATGACGGGGTCTCACTATAAAGTTCAGGCTGGCCTTGAACTCACTTTGTAGCCCAGGTTGGCCTTGAATTTGAAAAGATCTTCCTGCCTTAGCCTCCAGAGCACTGGGATTACAGGCTGCCACGCCTGGCAGCAATTCCTTCTTTTTTATTCCTACTTTTCTTATTTTTTTTTTTTTCAGGTATGGGTAATCAAACTCAGGACTTTGTGCTTGCCAGGCAGGCACTTGTGTCACTGACCTAAATCTCTGGCTTCCTTATTCCTACTTTTCAACATGATAATTTCTGAATATAGAGAAAAAAAATTGAGAGTACTAGAGTTATACTTCTCATATTTTGGTGTGGATTCAATAATTACTAACATTTTCCAAATTTACTTTCTATGAGCCAAAACAAACTTTTTATAAGTTTACCATTTCAGGTTTTTGTTGCATAACAGGAAGCTGATTTAACATAGGTATGAACATGTACTCATTGGGCATTGTATATTTTCAAAATGTTTGTTTTGTTTTGTATTACCTTGTATTCATTTAGCTTTTTCATGGCCAGGTCTAGCTATGTAGCTCAGACTGTCCTTAAACTTACTCTGTAGCTGTTATTGGCCTCAGACTCACAGTGATTCTCCTGCCTCAGCCTTCCAAGTGTTGGGATTGCAGGTGCACACCAACATGCCCAGCCTGGTCATTTTCAAACTGTGCATTTGTCTCACGGTTCCAGGAGTTCTTCCTGAATCCTGGATAACAGTGCCTTATCGGACATGTGCTTGGAAAACATCTCCCTCCTTTTGTCTTGCCATTTTACTGTCTTGGTGGTATTCTTTTAAAGTACAAAAGTTTATTATAGGTAAATGGAGGCAATTTGAGAATATCCTCATTAATGAAATAAACAAGACTCACATTAGTAAATATCACATTGTCTCTGTACTGTAAAAAATAATAAAAACTGACAGAGTAATGGGATCCAAAAAGTATAATAGATATTGTAAAAGTGAAAGGGAAGGAAAGTGCTCTATACATAATTATGTGTATAGTGTGTAAGATAGATGACCATATCACTAAATTTCTGTTAGATCAGTGAACAGAAGGTTTTGCACTGTCAATGTTTTGAGTGTTTAGCCACTTTTTATGCTTTGATTTTGTAACTTTAACAACTATTTTTAAGATGACAGTATGTAATGTATCAACTAGCGATTTTAGGAATTCTGTATTCTACCTTTTTTCTCTTTTTTTTTTCAATTTTCTTTCTTTAAATAAAAATTTTTTTTAAAAGTACAAAAGTTTAAAATTTTGATAATATGCATTTTTTTCTTTTGCACTTTGTGTTTTTGAAGTCATAAGTGAGAAACATTTCCTAATTCACATGAAGATTTACTGCTGTTTTCTTGTGTTTTTACAGTTTTAGCTCTTACATTTAGGTCTGTGATCCATTTTGAGTTAATTTTA
Organism: Dolichotis patagonum; assembly: GCA_004027295.1. Classification (NCBI taxonomy): domain Eukaryota; kingdom Metazoa; phylum Chordata; class Mammalia; order Rodentia; family Caviidae; genus Dolichotis; species Dolichotis patagonum. The sequence continues at coordinate 14,757 of PVJX010037833.1, forward strand.
TATATAATGCGAGGTAAGAATTTCACCTTCATTCTTTTGTTTGACACCTAGTTTGATGTTTAGTTTTCCATTGCCATTTGTTGAAGAATATTCTTTCCCCTGTTGAATTTTCCTAGCACTGTTGTCAAAAATCAGTTGACTGCGGGGAGGATTTATTTCTGAAGTTCCAATTCTGCTGCATTGATCAGTATATCTATATGTCAGGGCCACACTATCTTGATTACTGTTGTTTTGCAGTAAGTTTTATAAACATGAAAGATGAATTCTCCAAACTTGTTCATTTTAAAGGTTGTTATGACTACTTTTGGTTCCTTGCATTTCCATATACATTTTACGATCAGCTTTCCGTGTCTCCAAAAAGGCCACTGGGATTAATAGGCAGCTTGACTTGGCCACTGAGTGTTGCCACCGTAGCACAGGTCTTCTAATCTGTGCACATAAGGTGTCCATTTTTATGACATCTTAATTTCACAGTCTTTCATTTCTTTTGACAGTGTTCTGTAGTTTCAGTAGACAGACCCTAGTAACCCACCTTTCTGCTTTCTTCTCTGTGAACTTCACTACCCTAAATATGTCATAGAAGTAGAATTATACGATAGTTGACTTTTTGTGACTCACTTACCATAACATCTATAAATTTATCTATATTGTAGCACGTGTCAGAATTATCCTTATTTTAAGGGTTGAATAATATTTCATTCTATGGGACCTGGGGATATCACTCAGCAGCACAAGTACTTGTTTGGCAAAGCATAAGGTCCTGAGTTTAGTTCCCAGTACCAAAAATTTCTTGTTCATTGTACATAAACCACATTTTGTTTACCTGTTCATCTCAGGGGACATGGGTGAAATCGACCTCTTGGCTGTTGTGAATAAAATGGGGTGCACAAATATTTCTTCAGGATTCTATTTTCAGTTCTTTTGGGTATATGCCAAGAAATAGAATCGCTGGGCCATATGTTAGTACTATCTTTTAATTTTTTTTAGGAACCCACAAAGTTTCCAGTTTCTTCCTTGCCAATATGTATCTCCTTCCTTCACTTGTTCCATCCCTCCACTTCTGTCCCATCTTTGCCCTCCCTTCCCTTCCTTCCTTTCTGTGGTCATAATCCTAGTAGGGATAAGGATGTATCTCATTTTAGGCTTGATTGGATTTCCCTAATGATTAGTGATGTTTGAGTATCTTTTCATCTGCTTTTGGCTAATAGTAAAAGTATTTATTCAAATCCTTTGCCCATTTTTGAAAGTAGGTTTTTTGTTTTGTTGTAGGAGTTCTTTTGTATTGTAGACGTAACCACTTAACAGATAGGTCATTTTCAAGGGTTGTTTAGTTTTGTTTTTTAATATAAGAGACAAGGTCTCATTGTATTGCCCACACTGGCTTTGAACTCACAATCCTCCTCCTTCAGACTCTTTTTTTTAAAATTTTATTTAAAGAGAAAAAAACAAAACAAAACAGAATAAAGGGTAGCAACAATACAGAATTCCAAGAAAAAAAGGAAAAGAACAACAACAAAAAAACCTAAGAGATTATTACTTGACAAATTACATACTGACTTCTTGGAAATAGTTGTTCAAATTACAAAGTTAAAACATGTAAAGTAGACATTCAAACAGTGAGACTGTTAACAGTTCTGCTCCACGATCGGATAAAAACAGCAATATGGTCATCCATCTTACCCACTCAAATATACATGCAATTATATCAAAAGGGTAAAATTAAACACAACAAAACAGAACAAAGCGGATCACAAGAAAGCAATGTAAGAGACAAAAATTTCAAAACTAGACAATCGGAGATATTCACTCTTATCATATTGACTCTTGTTTTCTTCCAAATAGTTGTCCATATTGTCACATACAGGGAATTCACATGAAATAACCTAGTATGGAATTGATCTGAGGAGGACGAGGAGGGCATTTCAGGTCTTCAAGACCAGACATTAGGGAAGCCAAGA
>PVJX010037834.1:0-16716 GCA_004027295.1 Dolichotis patagonum
CACCACAGCGGAAGGGAGGAGGTTTATTTTGGCTGATGGTTCAGGCTATGATTGTTGGTGCCAAGGCAGGACAGCCTGGCAGAGGGGCCTGGCGAGGAGAACTGCTCACAGCACGGGACCCAGGGAGTGGAGAGTGGAGGGAGGAGCCAGGGAGGGGGACGAGACCCCGCTGACCTGCAGTTCTGACCAGCAGCCCCAACAGCATGTCAGCTGCAATGCCTCTATAATCCAGTCACCTTCCGAACACGTGACGCTTTGGGGACCACTTCAGATCCAAACCATAACTGCGTCCTCTGGCTACTGGGACGATGGAGCCTGCCCTGCCGTTGGGCAGGAGCACGCTGAGACATGCGTGGAGCTCTGGCTGTTCACACTCTGATGGGGACACGCCCTGGGCACGTGTGTGGCCACGGTGGGTCTGGTTGATGGGGCTGCTGCCTGCGCTGCTGGCCCCGACAAGAAGGCGAACACGCCCATGAGGGCTTCCTGGGCCCCTGCCCCGACTCAGCCCCACACCCGGTGCTCCTCGCCACCCTGCCTGTTGAGCAGCTCTGTGGAGCTTGACCTCTGAGCCCAGGCTGCACGCCCAGCAGGAGGACAGGTCAGAGAGCACTGTCACTGCTCAGAAGTGGCGCCCACGGCCTGGACTGCTCAGAAGTGGCGCCCACGGCCTGCTCTGGATGCAGCCAGGCCACGCCTCTGAGAGCGTCGCACGCCTAGGGGTTCCAGGGGCTCCTTCCCGCCTGGCGTGCGTTCTTCTCTCAGGAGGAATGGGATTTGCCACATGCACCTGGGATGGGACCCAGGCCTTAGCCGTGCCTGGGATGCTTCTTACTGGGCGGCCCTGGGCCGAGCAGGAAGGAGGAGGAGCCTGAGGCAGTGCAGGCAGCAGGGGTCCAATGGGGAGGGCATGGGAAGCAGGAGCCAGGCCCGGAGAGGGCAGCCCCGGGTGCCCAGCTGTGGTCCTGCCATGTCCAGCGCATGGGGAAATGGCACATGTGTGTGTGTCGCGTGCCCCAGGCTGGGATCTGGCTCCCGGCCTCCTGAGAGGACACCTGTGGGTCTCCTTTGGAAGCCAAGAGAGCGCCAGCTCTGCCCGAGCCTCTTCATGTTGTGCAGACCACAAAGCATAAAGGCTGGGTGAGGAAAGCCCTCGGTGTAATTCATTATAGAAATAATATCTAACTTGAAATTTAAGTGGATCAAAGTGACAAAAGTCAGCCTCGTGAGCCAGAAGTTGCATGAATCTGTGCACTTGCTAATTTTTCTTCTTGGCTTCATCCAAGGAACAAAATGGCACCACAGAGAACGTTCCAAGGGCCAGGGGTGCAGCTCAGTGGCAAGTGTTTGCCGGGCACATAAGGAGCCCTGGGTTCTACCCAAGGAACACCCCGGGACAGAGTGTCAGCCTTTGCTGCAACATACACATGCTGTGACAGACAACATTGGGCCCAACTGCAGCTTCTGCTCACAGGACACTCAGCAACCTTTGTCAAACACAGCCAACTTGGCCTACAGAGAACCTTCTAGAACATTCTGCCTAGTGCATTTCCAAGACAATAGGGAGGACTGAGAAGAGGGTCTTACGGGAGGGAGGAACCTAGGAGTCTGTTTTGTGCCTCCACACCTGATACCTGCAGGGCTTTTAAGCCCTCCGGGCTTTGTAAAATGGGAGCATGGGCCCTCCCTGCTCCTTAGGCCAAGGTTCAGGGTTCTGCTCCTGCTAGTGCCTTCTTCTGTCTCCCTTCTGTCGCACTTCAGCATCTACCCACTATGCCGTGACCATAACTTCCCTGTCACGGAGCACCTGGGGATGGAGCCCAGTGTCACTGGTGTTGGTGTGAAACTGCCTCATTACTTCGGGGGAAGGTGGGAGGGAGCGCCATGCACAGCACTTTAATTACAGTAATACAGGGCATTAGATTAGGTTCTCTTTGCCCTATTTTGTTGATGATCATAGCTCAGAAAATCCACGCCAAGGTTTTGCTTTCCACGCTGACACTGTTCATGTTTCACACCTCCGGCAAGCAGCTGGGGCTCTAGACTGAGCCGTGAGCCATGAATGGGATCTCAGCGATGGTCACCGCACTCCTGGGGGACAAGTGCTTTCTCTGTGCTGGCTTCAGCTCTATCCTCTTCATTTTAGGGCGAGATCTGCAGGGCCAGCGCCTCCCAAACCCTGAGCGCACCACTGAGAGGCTCCCCGCTGTGTTGGGGGACAAGGGAGGCATCTTGCTAGAGTGTAGATTTTCCTTAAGCATTTTCGAGGAATTATGAGCCACATAGTAAAACAAACCCAACTTTATCAGGGGACAGAAAGCAGCCATGCACAACACGGTGACATGAAGAGGCCTAAGAGAAACGCAAGCAGCTGAGAGCAGGGGTTCCCCTCCCCGCACCCCACACACGCCTTCTTTGCCTTCCTGTGCTGCTTGGCACGTGTTGGCAAAGACCCTGAAAACATCACTGCTCCCTATGGCTGAGCGCCGTGGCCCGTTCTGAGCGTTTTCATGCGGCCCTGCGGCCAGTGTCACCGTCTCTGTCTCAGGCAAGGGTCTGAGCCTCATCAGCCCGCAGTTCACACAGCTGTAAGTGGCCAAGCGGAGGGTCGAGTCGGAGCAGTCCGCACACTACTCCCCACCCCAACAGCCAACTCACTGCCGCCCGAAGCGTGCACAGATTAAAGACACAGCAGCTTGTGGGTGCAAGTCCCCAAAAACTGCTTCTGTAGCACACTGTGGGTGTGGCTGTATCCTTCCCCAGAATGTCCAAGCAGCACAGGCCAGAACAGAATCTCCTACGCCTGGCGCACTGTCTAGAAGCAAGTGGCACCTCAAGGTTATCCCTCTTGTCCCTGTCGCCCAGCCTGGCCTGGCCAGCCGTCAGGGCTCTGTGTTCCCTCCAGGGCCACAGCCAAGGCACCCAGATTCTCTGCGAGGGGAGACACCCACTGTTAGGTTTTTGGTGCAATAAGAGAGAAGATATAAACACGTCCTTTGTTCCAAGGACGCGGAGAGAAGTCCATGACTATAGACAGCCTGGCATTCTCTGACCAGAACGTGAGGAATGGGATATGCACATAACCTCTGACCTGGGTGGCACTTAGGGCGGGCAATGATGATGTGCGAAGAGCTGATTGGAATTTTCTGAAGGCGGAGGAAGAAGCAGGAAGTGGTAGGCATTCCTGCTTTAGTCTTCCGCCTCGTTAGCCACTGCCATAACCACACAGTAATTTATACTAGGGCAAGAACCTTTTATCCGCAAGGACCTCATGGTGTGTTCTACAGCCAAGATGGACTGAAAATCCGTCCAGAAATCTATCAGAAATGCCTTTGGTGATCAATGGCATTGTTCTGACCTGAGTAACCACGCATGGTTTCCTGGGGACTCCAGTGGGGTCAAGGGACATTCTGAGCACAGGAAAGCCCTTTGAAGGGGCCAGGAATAGCTGCACTGTGTGTCAGAGAGAGACTGGAAGTGATCTTCCCACTGCATCATCCAATCATGGTGTGCTCTGGGCGTCTGTGTCCGTGACACTGCTAACTTCAGCTGTTTCCATCTAGGACGCTGAGTCATTGTCATGATGGCTTCGGCCCCACTCGAGGAGCTTGGGTTCTACCAAGGAGCCAAGGATGAGCTCTTTAAAGCGATGGAGGAAGGGAAGGGAGAGTCAAATTTGTGCTCACACGCATAAACCAGCAGTGAAACAGAAGAGGCTGGAAGAGAAAGGATTTGAGGGCAAAGACTCACTGAAATGAAAGAGACGCTGCGTTTCTGAACACAGCAACAGCGGAGGAGGAACTCGGGGGACGTGGCGCAGGTGGGGTCATCTGGCATCATCCCCAGGCTGGAAGGGGAGGCTGCTGTGTCACCCAAAGCAAGAGAAAGATGGTTCGGTGCGAAGAAATGGAGATCTCCATTTCCAGGGATCTGGAGGAGATGTGACTGCCCTTACCCTTCCGCTAAGCTGAGCTAAGAGCCCGAAGCCTTTCTGTGAGACACCCTAAGCGGCTGCTGGGTGGAGAGACACAGCAGACCCATGGGACCTCAGGCTGCTGCACACTGGCGGGGTGGGGTGTGACTTCCCTGGCTCTTACTTTGTTTGCTGAACACGTGAGTGTTAGACTGTTTGTCTTTACTACATTGAAATATCTGAGGTAAGCGACACTTCAGACGGAGGTGATGGGGGCCCAGGGCTTGTGCCTGGTGGCATCCTGCTTGCTGGCCAAGTCCCATGATGGCTCCAGGTGTCACATGGTCAGAGACAAGGAGGAGTGTCCTCTCCTTTTCTAAGGCCACCAGGAGTCCCTCCAGGGCTCTGCCTTGATGACCTCATCTAATGCCAACCTCCCACAGCCCCACCTCTGAGCGCCACAGTCATCACCTTCACTGCTCATGATGGACGTCATCTCTGCACGTGCCACCTTGGGGGATACGCTGGGACCACACCTGCCCAAGATACCCAGAGACACACAGCAGGAGAATCCGACCATTGTCCCAGCTGTGACCTCCTCGCCTGGAGGACTGCGAAGGCAGTGGCAGCGCTAACCCCAGAAGAGGGGCTCCCAGAGGGGCCTGCTATCTCGACATCAGGTAGAGTCACCAGGAGATGCCGCAGAGAAAGCAGACTGGGAAGGGAAAAGAAAGTGTGGGCGGGGCGGGGCAAGGCCCCATCCAGCAACTGCAGAATGCACATTCTTCTCAAGAACCATAGGACAGGTACCAAATGGGTCACACCTGTGCCTTAAGAGAAACCTCAACAAATTTTAACAGGTCAAAGAGGAAGTCTTAAGGGTATTTAATTAGTGTATGTAGTTGATATAAAATTAACATATTTAATTAAAAACATGTTACACAAAAATTAAAACATATCAAAATGTGTGGGACACAACTAAATTAATGCTTGGAGGGAAACTGATAGCTTTAAATACTTACATCAGGAAGTTTGGAGACCTCCCTAAATCTAGAATCAAAGCCGCTACTTCAAGAAACTAAACAAAAACAAGAGTAAAATAGACCCAAAATAAACACGGAAGAGTATGATGATATATTTTGAAAGCTGTAAATAGGGAAACTGAAAAATAATTGAGAAAATCAATGAAACAAATAGTTGATTCTTCAAAAGACACAAACTACCATACCTGCCCAATATGAAATAGGTGATTTGCACAGTTTTGTAATTGTTGGGACAATTGAATTCTTAATTTAAAATCTCTATAAATAAATCTCTAGGCCAAGATGGCTGCACTGTAAAATACCAAGACATGGTATGTTGATTGTCTACTTATTTATTTACACTCCTGTAATAGTTACATCCCCAAAGCTAAAGTCATGATTATACACTGTGAACGTGAACTAATGAGGAAGAGAACTGGCACCAGCCCCTCGCGGTGATTTCCAGAAATTAGAAAAGTAACACTTCAAAATTGCCTTTTTAAAACCATATTTCCCTGAGCTATACACCAGTCAAGAACAGGACAAAAAAGGAAGGCTAAACACCATGAAAATAGGTGCACATTTCTTTATAAAATAGTGTAGAACAGAATCCAACAGTATAGAAAGTGTTGCACAGACATCAGGACCAACAGAGTGCGTGGCTGGCTCAGTATCTGGTACCAGGCAGTGCAATCGTGTACAGCCCTCCCCCAGCCCTGGAGTCCAGACATGCTTACGTCCCTTATGCAAAATAGCTCATCGTTTGCATATAAGCTGTGCACATCCTCTTGAACACATTAAATCCTTTCTAGACAGCTTATAATACCCAATGCAAAGGAAATGCTGTGCAGGTATTTGTTACACTGTACTGGTTAGGGAATCATGGCCATAAAGGTATCTGTACAAGCTCTACACAGACACAGCTTTTATAAATATTTTCAATCCAAGGGTGGCAAAACAGGTGTGGAACCCAAGGACACAGAGGGCCAACTGAATGCTCCGCCTTTTGCTTATCCACATGGACTGATCCACATTTGAGTTATTTCCACCTCAGCTATGGGGCACAAGTCTTCCACAGAATGGGTGTTCAGATGTCGCCTTGCTTTCGGTGCTGTTTTGGCCTTTACCCGCCGGGGTATACTGGGTTGTATGGGAATTCTGAATGTAGCTCTTGGAGGTGCTACCATATGATTCCCATAGCAGCTGTAACCGGTCCATTCTTACCAGAGCTGCGCGAGGGTTACCGTTCTTCCACATCCTTGCCAACATTTTGTGTTTTCTGCTGTTCCTCATCCTTGTGGATGTGAAGTGGCATCTCAGTGTGGTTTTGCTTTGTGTTTCCCTGATGACTGACTAATGGTGTTGAGAATTTTTCATGCACTCATTGGCTGTTTGCACATATTCTTTAGAGAACTGTCTATTCAAATCTCTTGGCCTTTTTTCTGCTTGGGCTATTTTGTGAGTTGTAGGAGTTCTTCGTGTATGTTGGCTATTAACCCCTTGTTATACACATGCTTTGCAAATGTTTGCCTTCTCAGTGTCCATGGTGCCTTCTGATGCTTTTAACTTTGGCAAAGTGCAACCATTTTTCCTTTTGTGGCCATCGTCACACCTGGATTCTTTTGGGTGATGACAGTGTGAAAGATAATAGCCTTTCCTCTTGGAGGCCCACATGCCTTCCTGGCTGTGGCACCCTCTCAGTCCCCAGCGGAACACAAGGAGTGCAGGTTGGATAAACTCTGTCTACCACTCCTGTCCCCTGCAGGCTGGGAACTCCCGATGGAGGTGATCTCACTGCCCTGGCCATCCTGGGTCTCGCAGTGCACTGCCCAGCATGGCGGGAGCTGTGTAAGTGGTGGCTGAGTGAGTCAAGGGGTAACAGAGTAAATGGACCCAGGAAGGAAGAGATTGGCCTCTCAGCACGGCCGCTGAGCTCCGGATCCGGGTGTTTCCAGAGCTCCCTCCTCGCGCTTGTCCCGTGTGGCTGGTTCCCCTTGGATTCTGGCTTTTACAGCGTTGTTTGTGAGATCCCAGCACTGTTCCGTAGCTCTCAGGCAGCGGCTGATTTCCCTCCTTTAGGTGAAAGGGACGTGTCTTTTGGAAAGTGCAATATGCGCAACAGTTTCTGTCCCTAGCAGAAACCAGGCTGGACAAGCGACTTGCTGAAGGAATGAGGGAACTTGAGCCGCTACTTCTGAGTGGGAAATTAATCTCATCACCCCAGTGCTGCTTAGGAGCTGGGTTCGTCCTGATGGCCTCACTCAGAGGGATGCCCCTGTGACACCCACTCCAGACTTCACGTGGGTAACACCCCGTGACACCCTGAGGCTCTTGGAATGCAAGTTCAGTGTGAAATCAGAATGGCAGCACTGGTTTTACAATAGAAGAAAATCTACAGAACAGAGGATGAATGGTTGTTAATTATCCTTTCCTAATTTTTCATTCCCTTTTGGGTTGTTAATGTCACTATCAGATGAGGGAGTGCAGGCACAAAAGCTTGGACAAAGTAAGAGAAAAATGTGAATTTAAGAAAATTATCTCCATTAAGTTATGCAAACCGGCAAAGGTTATCATAAACCATTATTTGATGTCAGCAGCAGCAGAGCCCCATGACAAGTCTGAAAAGTCAAGACGTTCAGGAACAGCAAGGCTTTGAACTCGGCCAGCCTGGGTTAGAGTCCGCGCTTCCTGTGGACTTGCACCAGCTGTGTGACCAGCCACAGTCCCCTGCAGTGATGCAGCCACCTTGCAGGGCGGCTGTCAGACGGAAACACACCAGAAAGGTGACTTCTTTTCCTCTTGCTACCTATTTTTTCTTTCTTTTTTCATAAGATGCCATCTCCATTATATATTTACCCTTCACCACACACTTGTGTGCCTGGAGAAGGAGCAGCTGCAGAGTTTGGTTTTGTTATCACGAGTTCACGGTAAGTTGGGTAAGGAAGTGAGCCTGGGCTTGCCCTGGCGGCTCGGCCGGGCTCACAGTTGGCTTTTCCTCTGTCTTATTTCCAACGCATCCCAGCTTGGGACCAGTTTGCTGGGCTGTGGCGATCCCGTTGGTTAGCGTGTGAATTCCTCATGTGGCGTGGCTCCAAGGACGGGCTTCCCGGAATCCATCTCCAGCCACACCCCAGAGCCAGCGCCCCACTACAGGAGCACTCGACAGTCGCCCTGGCCACTCACCTGTGCTGACGAGCACCAGCATTTGCCTTGCCTAATGCAGTATCATCTCCTCTTTCTTGAGATCCCAGGTCAGACAAAAGCACAGAGGCAAGACGTGAGATGCCAGATGGCCTGACTCCTCCTCCTCCCGTTCCCACTTTGGAATGAGCGGAGAGATCTCCTCAGTGTCGTCTTTGCCCCAGAAGCACAAAAAGAAGCCACAGCCGTAAAGTGCGTCAAGCCAGGGAAGAGCTGGCAGGAAACTGTGGGCAGAGCACACCCCAGGGGTGCGCGGGGACCCAGAGTCCTGCTCCGTGGAGATGCGGGAGGCCCCTCCGTGTTCTGTCAGGTCTCTGGTTTGGCTCCCTAAGGAGAGCTCTGTCTCCTTGACTATTTAAGTTTGGGTCCCAGAGAGACGCCACCTCTTACCCTTGCTGCTCGGAAGTTTCCTTCTGCAGAAGGACCGGGCCGGGTGGTAGCTCTGTCCACGGGTTGCATGTTGAGGGGACACCAGGCCACTTGGGCTCCTGAGGGGAGGTGGTTGTTGGTCTTCCTCTTGGAAAGGCAGGCTCTCAGCAGAGGCATGGTCACATTTAAAGGAAGGCGGCAGCCACGACTGGCCTGTGTAGTGGATTGTGTCACTGTAAGGAAACCCTGACATGGGCCACTTATGAAGAGAGGTTTATTTGGAGGTTCAGGTCCACAACTGGTGGCCCCCATCTCCTTGGGTCTGTGCTGAGGGTGACACATCGTGGCAGGAATGCATCTCCTGCCAAGGAGCAGAAGGTTCACAGCCTCAAGGACACAGCAGTTTCCCGTAGCACCACGCTGGGGACATGCATTGCACGTGGGCCTTTAGGGGACGCTCCTGCAGCGGTATCTTCTCGTCTTAAATGTCCCCAGTTTGGCACAGGAGAAAGCAAATGTCAGAACCGTGGGGTGCGGACCGTGGAGCCCTAAGCTCTGTGGGGAGGGAGGGGCTCAGAGCTCATGGCCCCAGTGCTACCCCAAGTCATGGCTCTATGGTGAGCGAGAAAACATCGGAAGCCAGAAGGTCTCTCCCTCTGTCTCTGTCTCTGTCTCTGTCTCTGTCTTTCACACACACACACATGCACACATTCACTGCCTTTCAAGAGGAACGCTGGGCTTCAGGTTTGTGCTCTCTTTAGGAAACCATGGGGGGTTTCATGAGGGGTCCAGCAGACCCGGGGTGTGGGAAGGTGAGCATTCATTCGTGGGCCTCTCTGGAGGAAGCCAAGGGCATCATGACGGAGCCCTGCTGTGGTGGAGACCATGAGCGATCACACAGAGCAGCGACAGGAAAGATGGAGCAGGAGGGGTCCCGGCTACTCCAAGGGGCCCTGCCTCGGGGCGGCCGAGGCAGGGCTCAGTGACGTCCCACCCGGCGCCAGGAGCAGCAGTGGAGAGCCAGGCTCGGAGCCGTTGGGAGCAGATTCGGGCTTCTCGCCTCGCCATGTGATCTCCAGCAGGGTTTCGGCGCCTCTGCACTTCAGGTCCTTGGGCACAAAACAGAAAGCATAAAGGACATGGGATCCACGGGACCTGCACGCAGCAGGGGCTTCATATGTTTGATTTTGTTATCAGGGGACCACAGGAAGCTGGGTGTTAGGGTCAGAGGTGAGCAGCAGGTGGGCTGTGCACCACGGAGGCCGCTTTCCCAGCTGTCCCCAGCCCGCGCTTTGCTGGCCCATCTGCTGAAAGCCTGTGGGCCTGGGGAGGCGGGAGCGAGCCCGGTCAAGTCCCACCGCGCCCACACACATGGCACGCAGCGGTGCTCAGCGACACCCCACAGAGTGAAGGAGTCAGGCCAGGAGGGGTAACCTGCCCGGGAAGGAGGGTAGAGACAGCCACGCGCCAGAGCCTGCCCTGAGGAGGATGAGGGCACCATCCTGAGGCTGGGAGGAGAGCTGCCCACCCAGCCTGGCTTCCGGGCTTTGCGGACAGCTGCTGTGTGCGCTGCAGTGTATTCAGGAGCAGAGCCCCAGTGCAGGCAGCCTAGCAGACCCGTCACACAAGCAAACGAAGAATGAACAGTCATGTCGGGGGCGGTTCACCAGAAGCCCAGCGAAAGTGCTGTGGCTTCGCGCCCCACCCCCGGCGGTCACCTTCTAGGTGCTCACGCAGGAGGCCTCCTAGTACATCAGGGAACCCAGCTGGCTCCTTGGCAAAGGGCTGTCAAGGTTTTCGTGAATGTAACAAATGACTCTCAGGGCGAGAAACGATCCTGCCTCTCTTCCAAGGAGAGGCAGGCACTGGCGCACTTGGTGTCCTGCAGGTAATCCATCATTGTCATCGCGCAGGCTCTGCCGCCGTGTCGGGCTCCGCAGCGGGGCAGTGCAAAGTCCAGTCTCCCCAGGAACTGGGGCAGGAGGCCTGGAGCCCCACGGGACCCCGGCCCAGTCTCCAGCCGCCTCAGGAGCACCAGGAGGCAGGGCCTGAGGGAGGTGACTCAGTCTTGAGCCTGGAGCCTCCCCGTGGGGTTGGTGCCGACGGAAGAGGGTTTCAGAGATCTCTGTCGGCCTCTGGGGACACAAAGAGACCCAGAAGAGGACTTTGTCCTGATTGCAGGCGTCCACCTCCAGAACTATGAAAAATTAACTCCTGCCGTTTAAAGCTGCCCAATCTGTGTCCCACCCGCCCAAGCCGGACAGCGGCATCTGCTCCAGCCACACAGCCGCATCTTAAAGCCAGGGAGACTGAGGCCCGAAGGCCGCTGGTACGTCCAAGAATGAGCTTTTCCTGAGTGCCTTCTTCATGCTGCAGTGTGCTAGCTGCTCCCCTCCCATCCCCAGGGAAGCCTCCGAAATACTGTCGGGAGCCTTCTGGAAGCATGCACGGGTCTGGCTTCCTTGTCCAGCCCACAGTGGCCAGCGAGCACTAAGTACTGTGTCACACAGTGATGTGTAGGAACAACTCTGGGGGTGCCGAGAGTCACCATTCACCACGGACTCACCAGGGCCCATGGGGAGTGATGCAGGGACAGGCGAAGGCCCCAGACTGGGCGGCCACCTGTGTGTGCGGGGAGAAGACAGCAGGGATGTGCACCGCCCTGAACCTCAGCCCGGGACACGCGTCCTGCGGCTCACTGGCCAGCGCACAGCTCTCACCTGGCCGGCCCTCCGGACCAAGGAGCAGGGCGGGCGGCGGTGGGCAGCGCCTGTGACCGCCACCCACACCCCACCTCTGCCCCACCTGCTGCCCACTGGCAGCGTCTCCCACCCTTCTGTTGACTCTGTGGCCGGACAGAAAGAACTGCGTGTTAATTCTCCCTTCTAGGGTGACTGCACGTATGCGTCAGCCGAACTCCAGACCCCAGCCCTGCAGGGTGATCTACAAGGAGGGCAGGGAATTGAGAAAGTGGGAGTGTTTTGGCTCGCAGCTGAGGACACGGTGAAGTCCCGAACTGGAATGCCGAGTTTGAGGGTGGCTTTGAGGAAGAGCTGCAGGTCAGAAACGGCCCAAAGGGACACGTCCTGTCACCCTGGGTGGGTGCTGCGGCCAACTCCCGTCTCCTGCTTGCATGGCACAAAGATCTTGGACTTGTGCCCAAGGCCACACTCCTCTGGCCAGTGGGAAGTCGTCCTCTGCGGTCCAGCACTCTGCACACCTCACCCTCCCTGACGAGTGTCCAAGCCTGGGCTCCTGGAGGGAGAGGCTCTGGGGGCAGCGGCCTCCACACCCCTGGCTCTTCTTCAGGGTCCAGCCAGTCACTGCGGGAAGTGACATCGTCTTCACCCTGCAAGCGTCCCGTGACCCGCATTTCCGCCCAGCCTTTCCTGTTTGGCCCAGTGTCTCCTTATTGAGAAAATCAACTGGAGGTTGCTTTTTATAACCTTTCCCTTTCTGGTTGACTTGGCTATTATTGGACCACTTTTATTTCTTCCTAAAGTACTCAGATTTAATCACATTTTTTTTCTGCCTTGGCTCAAGTGTGCTAATTACATAGTATTTAGTCTGTTTCAAGTTTATTATTAGACTTTTCATTGTCCCTCTATTTGCTAAATTGCAGAGAATTTGTACTTTTGGGGTTTTTTTCCATTCATGGTGTCACTATTTGAGGAAAGCCAAAGAAACATTGCCGAGTGGGCTTAACTCAACATTTCCAACTCCAGGTGTGAGATTCTGCGTGCTGAGAGGACTGGCTTAATTCTGCTGCCGCCTCACTCAGGGAAGCCGGCTCAGCACTAGGGCTCCGTTTCCTGGGAATGGGTGTGAGGGCAGCAGCGCTGCAGTGCTGAAATGCTCTCTGTAGGGCTGGCACCTTGGGGGCGGTGCTGGCTTCAGACTCTTGCTTTGAATATAAAGTCACTCACGTGGCCACAGCAGGAACATAGCGTGGCCTGCCCACGGAGGCCGCTCCCCTCCACCAAGGCTCACTGCGGGTTCCCCAGCTCAGCGGAAGCCCTGCTGCAGGATGGGAAGGGGCGCGGCCCTCACCGCTCCGTCCTCTTGTAGCTCATTTGTCCATGAGCTCAGTCCACAGCTGCCTGCTGCAGGACCCTGTCACCATCCACGCTGGGGACAGAACTGTGGACAGGATAGCTAGTGTCCCCACACTTGTGGAGTGTACGTGAAGGGCAGGAAATATACTCCAGGTAAAAACAAGCTACAGAGAAATGGTACATGAGTGCTTCGCCCCCCAGCTCCTCACTCTCCACTGGTGTCAGGGTGACGAGCCACATCTTGCCATGTGACAGAGGTCCTCCACCCAGAAGATGGGCACCTCACATATGAGTTCTGCCATCCCGTGGGAACACACCAAGTGGCCCCTGGCTCCAGAGGAAGGAAACAGCTGTCAAGCCAACCTGGACCCTGACCCCAGCCCACAGACCTGAAGGCAGGCTGAACTGCTCAACTGGACCTGGCTAGGATCAGCTGATCTGCACCCTGTGGAGCACCAGGTACAGGCCTGCAACCAAGCTTGAGGGGCAGCTTGTTACACAGCATCGTACGGGAAGAGCTGACTGACGGACGTGGTGGTGAGGGACAGAAGAGGAGTGCAGCGGAGGACGAGCTGGGCATTACTGCTACGGGAAGAACAGACAGCAGTGCAGGCCTTCGGATGTGGTGGCGCTGGAACAGAAACTCATGGCACTCACCAAGGACAGGCTGAGTGTTCACTGGCAGACAGTGATCCCGTGTATCGCTTGTACATTTCATGTGGTAGGTGCTACTAATGTCATTTTTAAGATGGAAAAGCTGAGTTGCAGAGAGTGTTTGTGGTTTCCTGAAGTCTCACGTATAATAAATGGAGAGTCAGGGTTCTGGCCTGTGTTTGAGTCAGTCCAGGGAAGGGATGCACACCTGCCCTCGGCACCCAAAGCACAGCCCCGTGTTGAGCAGCAGGGTGCCCAGCAAGGCTGGCATTGCTTCAGAAGCCCAGAGTGATCTGGTGGACCCCAGGCTTCACATTTCCAACCAACCGAATGGAAATTCAGGGGTTCCCCCAGCACGCTCGGATTCCATAGCTTGCCAGAATGACTCCTAGGGCTCTGGAAAGCTTCATACTTCTGACTGTAGTTTCAAAATAAAGACACAATAAAGACAGGTGGGGTTGGCTCTGAGGCGCATGGAGCTTGCACACTCCCTCCCAGCGAAATCCTGGCGTCTGACTCGCGGCATGTTTCTGTGTGCACAGCCAGGAACCTGCCCTGAGACTCGGCATCTGGAGCTTTCATCGGGGTTCATTACCTGGACGTGATGGCCATGAGATGGAGCCCTGTCCCCAGCCCCTCTTCCCTCGGGAGGCCAGGCAGCCGTAAGTCCCACCCTCTGGCCAGGGAGTCGGTTTTTCTTGTGGCCAGCTCCACCCTGAAGCCCTGTAAAGCTTCCCTAGTGTAACAAAGACACTGTGTCATAAATTCCAAAGATTTTTAAAGCTCTATGGCAGGAACAGCTAGATAAAAATGCACTAATTAAAAATGTATTAAAAAGCAGCATAGAGGGCAGGGGATTTAGCTCAGTGGCTTAAGCGCCTGCCTGGCAAATGTGAGGTTGTGAGTTTGATCCCTGGTACCAAAAAAAAAACCAGCATAGATTCAACCAGAGAAACACTTTATAAACTTTATAAAATCACCAAGAAGGCACCACAAAAGATAATGGAATGTAAAATAAGAGATTTGAAAATCAAGAAAATAAAATGAGAACCTCCCTGAACTGTCTAAGCATTGACAAAAAGAACAAGAGAGAAGCAAAACTTGACAGCTCATGGTGAAGAATTTCTAGAAACGGCAGGGAAACTTTAGCTGCCTTCTCTTCTGGAAGCCTGGCTGATGCCCAATAGGGTGTTCTAAAAGACATGTTTCTGAGAAAAGGAATTATGTGATAGCAAAGATGAAAACTTCTAAGTCATCCACAGAGGGAACAAATGCGCTTACACCCAGGAAGCTCCAGCAGATGCCACCACTGTCTCGGACCCCAGGCAGCTGTGGACGGGGCATGGTGGTGGGCCGGACTGAGCTGCGGCCTGGGAGCCACCTGCTGAGCAGGCACGGTGGGGGTCATTGAAGTGGGAACAGGAACCAAAAATAGAATTTTCAAGAAATCCCTTGGGCGTGGCATGAGGTGGGCTGTGGGTCATGGAGTAAGTGATGTCCAACGCCGTGAGGCTCGTGTGGACGGCCCGTCAGAGAGGCGAGCTCGGAAAGGTGGCAGACGCAGTGACTTGCAGTCACTTTTGTTTCCGGTTACGACGTGAAAGGAGGCAGGGATAATGCATGTGTGCTCACTTTAAAAACTGTGATTTTGTTTAACTTTTGATCAGTTTCTTTCTGGTTTTGGTCTGCCCTCTAGGTTTATTTCATTTATGTTAGTTTTTAATTTTATTTGTCCATGTTTGCGAGCGTGATGGTTCCTGTCCTCATGGGGAGCTGGAACGTGGACTTAACATAACTCATTCTCTGTAGGTGGAATATTTCACAATATTTCACAATATTTTTAAAAACAGAGTGGCACACATCTGTGGAAGAGTCAAGAAGTTGTCAGACTGGCCAGGCACGGTGTTGCACACCTGTAATCCCAGCTCTCGGGAGGCTGGGGCAGGAGGATTGTTGTGAGTTCAAGACCAGCCTGGGCTACAGAGCGAGCTCAAGGCCAGCCTGAACCGCGTGGTGAGACCCGGTCCCAAAAAGACAAAGAAACAAAAGAAGGAAAAGGAAAAGAAGTTGTCAGAGCACCCAGAGAAAGCATTGCCCCCTCGCAGGCTGAGGGTTAAGGACCGGCAGAGCCCTGAGGGGTGCATTCTGAACCCCCTTCCTGTTGGTCCCAGCGGAGACCCGGCAGGCATTTGGAAGTGTGTGGCGGGCATAGATGCTGATGAATGTTTGATGGTTGACTGAACGTTTGTTTAATCTCTGGTTGAGACGTTCGCACTTCAGGCAGAATGGGAAAGAGCGGGAAGCTGCGTCCCCAGTGTTCTCCCCCTGCACACAGCGGGCCTGGGAGAAGCGCTAACCTGGTTTCCTTGGGAACCACCGGGCTGAGGGGAGATGTCGGTCACATTTAGCAGCCTGCCACGTGTCAGGCAATTAGCTCCAGGGTTTGCTGGATGACAGTTCTATTTTGAGCGCTTTTTATCAGTTAGGAGGAAGGTGTCTGGCATACAGAGTTGTCTCAGCAGTTTGGGCTGTGACATGGGGTGTAAACAACAGGAAGGCGCATCAAGGGGCTGCAGATAAAGATCACCCCAACTGGGTCCTCTCCCGGGAGCTCGAGACAAGCAGACCTGGGGCTGGGCTCCAGCCAGGAGTGAGGGCTGGCCCTCAGCGGTGCTCTGTGGACGTGAGCAGTGCTGTGGAGCAGGAAGTGGTGGTTTTGTGTTCACTGTGCAGAGTTTAGAGCAAAATAATAAAACCAGCCACAGCAAGCTCAGGCGTTACCGCTGCCGCCGCTGTGCTGAAAATGCGCGTCCTTTAGATCGCCAGCCGCCCACTCGGCCAGGGCCGAGCCCACGCTGGCCCTGTTGTGGCCTTGGTGTGAGTGCAGCCTGGGGAGGCTGTGACCGTGCTGAAAGCTCCTAACTAAAGCTCCGTGGGTGACCCACGGTCTCGGGAATTCTTGTGCCGTTTTCAAGTTAGGAAAACCGAGACACAAAGATCTGGACTGGGAAGGGCAGGAAATCCACCCAAAGGAGCTGAGCTGGAGAAGGACCAGGATCTTTCTATCAGCCCAGGCTGATACATAGAACTCACAACAGCCCTCCTGCCTCGGCCTCCCTCATGCTGGGGTTACAGGTGTGCACCACCATGCCACCCTGGATCTATGCTAACGTGGTCAAGGTTGCCGATGAGTTTGATGTGGGTGACAGAGAAAGAGCAGCAAAGGTTCCGGGCAAGTCCCTGGAGAGCAAGAGCTTCTGGTGGCTGAGACCAGAGCCAGGAGCTGGGTGTGGCTGGGTGGGGAGAGACCCCCGGCACAGGCAAGGGGACTCGCTGGCCATGAACAGCAGCGTGCTGCTTAGCTGTGGCTGCGTCGGGGAAACACGGCAGGGCTCCTCTGTGTGGAAGGCACGGAGCGCCTCGCAGCCCAGAATGCTGCAGAGCAGGGAGGCCCTGGGCACGGCCTCTCAGTGCCATCAAGAGATCACGGAGCATCGCATGT